>SWBH01000327.1:0-13546 GCA_024195465.1 Aureobasidium sp. EXF-8845 | reverse complement strand
GTTCATCAAGTTGGCTCAGGAGATCCAAAAGATAGCAAACGAGGCTGCAAGCCAGAAACTAGACTTGATCAATCCAAGATCCAGTACACCGCCTAGCGCATTTACTTGATCCTCTGGGCCGTACCAGTGAATGCTCTACCACAGTCATTTGTCCTTGCCATGCGACATGCCTGAATGGAGAGAATCGAGATGTCTAGATTATAGAGGGTCCGAGGAACGTAGCCGCGGCCAAGTCGGGCTGAACTACAACTTATACAAGTAGGTAGTGCAGACTGCTGTATTTGCCATCAAGATAGTCAGGAGAGATATGCTAGTGATGAGATCAGACATTGAGACATATCCAGACGAAGCCAGAAGTGATACGATTACAGCAGCGACTATAATGGAGTCAGCCTCTGCATAGTCGTTCTCTATCCATCTTTGAAGATGAATACATGAAATTAGCATTCGCTATCCGCAAGATATAATAGACTTCAGCGGAGACTTCCAGTAACAACGAGCTAAAGGCCGAATGGACAGAACGAAGGCAATCGAGCCTAGAGTCATAAAGTAGGTAGCGGGCAAGCAGTCCCTGTGCATGGATGTCCTTGCAGTCTGTCACAATTCATGTATGCTCTGCCAGAGGCTTAGCGCCTCTTCACAGAGCCAGGCGTCGCGAATTACACAAAGTGAAAGCTAAAACTTTCGTTAAGGGATAGGTCAGAGAGGATTGACGAGAAAAGTCTGAAAGCATCGAATATGTGGAGAGTGACAGGGTCTTCGGTCTAGCTGGGTATATGCGTACCGCGTCATTAGGGGCACGCAATCGAATTCTGCAAATGACCACTCAGAAAGCTAATTTCCCATTAGTGTTTGTAAGACGATACTTATCTCATGGACTGTGACTGAGATAACAAAAGTCACGGCTTGGACTAGCAGTGCTAAAGATGATTCGAAAGTCTTGTGCGTATCATGTCAAGCATCATGGTAAGCAAGGCATCTCTGACCTGAACATTGCACATTTACTGGAAGCTTATTTGCATATAATGAACAAGGTCAGAGCCAGATCTCTAGAAGTCATGGCTTTCTCGCGGAACACTCCCACTCCTGCACGATCAGCCACCGTTCAGTCTGCTATTCTTGTCGCGACTAGCTCAAAACTTCGCATGCTATCGAGATCTAGCAATGTTCAAGGGAATTCTATGGTAGTGGCAGTCATTGTAGGGGTACTTGCGATCTTCACACTGATCATCTCTTGTTGGTTCTGTGTCTGGCTCTGTCGTGCGGAGACAGACGATGTAACTACGACTCTTCCTCCATCACCTGGAACATGGAATCACAATCTTTCCCCCATCAAGTCCAGCATAGGAGTTAGTCAGCCACTGACTCTCTATGGGCACGATCAAGAAGCTCGATATGAGCTGGGATCATGAGGTAGATACTTGCACCTGCTGTCATTCCACTACGATGGAGTTTCCGGGACGTCTGCACGTCAAAGGTGCGGTTCGATGTCTTAGATAGGGCCGAAAGGAGCTCATGCTAGGCGAGCTTGCGGCGGGGTCTGTGGTGTAGTCAACCGGTAACAGCGGCATTATATCCTAGGTCCAGGTTTTTCCCTGATCAGGAGGATGCATGTCAATCATTCGTTTTCAATTGTCTTGTTAGATCTTCCTGCCTGGTCGTCACACTCCCCCTTGCACATCGTACTCATTATCTCGTATACTTTCGGATACTCCTCGTATACTGTCTAACACTGACTAACAAGCTAGATTCTTGCTATCCACCGAAAATCTAGAGCGAGTTTACAAAAACTCTTGCTCCCTACCCTGATAACATAGGAACACTCCTTCTCTGTCTTTAAGGCACGCCCAATCAGAACCACCTCCTAAGATACGCTAAAATCCACCAGGGTGTGGTGCAGATGATGTTTATGCTTCCGATTCCCCGCCAATGGTGCCACATACTGGATGGAGAGAGGCGCTAAACTTGGCGAAAACAGAATACTCGACAAATTGATCTGTAACATCAGCACTGATGCTCTCAAGATGGAGCTTGGATGTACTGGAGGTGAAAATCGAACTCACGTCTGTCCCGGTCAGTCAGGCAGGGCAAAAACTGCTCGTGTTTGTAAGACATCACCCGGAAAACGTGCTAAACCACTGCACTAAAGGGGTTGAAGATGCGTTTATGGCAGGATTAGTTCAATATGGAGGCTCCTTCCCCTTGGCAGGAGTGGAGAGTTGAGGGAGAGAGATGAGAAGTGTGCAAGGAGACACAGGTTGGAAACAGCAAAGGCTTTCTCTAACTAACTGAAGAACAGACTGTGTATCTCGACAGTCTAGTTGTCGTTCTGCTTCGCAGCAAGAGGACAGTAACAAGGACTCTTGCCACCTCTAAGCCTGCCCTCCATCGGTGGTCCTTCCTCACCCATTCTCACACCTGTTTCCTCGCAAGAAAAGCATTCATGTAACCGAAAGGCCAGGTGTGTAACCTTCTCACTCCTACAAACTTCCACTCTCCACACTCTGCCACTACTATCTTCTCTCCTACAACACCTGTGTTCCTCTCACCAACCAAATTAGCCTTCTTTCCCAAAGCACGTTCCGCAAGCCCCAAAGTTTCCTCAAAACTGCGAGTGCGCAAACAACTGACTACACCATCCCAAGCGTGCACAAACGGCAACACAGGAAAGATAGACGTGAAGAACAGATGTAACGGTCGAAAAGGAAACCACAACATCATAACCAAGAAAAGTGATATAGGCTCCGCTAACATGAGCATCAACATCCCTAAACTCATATCCTGTAGTTCAAGAATACAGACTCCATCTGCCGTGGCCAATGTACTTTCCATGATCTTTCCTACATTTGAATCATCAAAGTGATGGAAGCAGAGACTGTAGAGGTGTATAGACTTGTGATCGCCAGAGGAAGTTGCAGAGGAGGATGTCTTGGATATTACCAAGGGAGGTGCGTGGGAAGTGTCCGTGGCATCTACAGGTTGGGGTATGAAACTGAGATTCGCGGAGTGAGTTGCCAGAGGCATCCACGCGTCGAGGTTTGGGGAGAAGTCTGAGAGACGGAAGGGGATAGGTTGGTGACTGAGGCGGGATCTACTGGCGTTGACGGATTTTTCAATCAAGGGTGTTGGACCTGTGAGTTTGATATGTCAGATTTGGGGCCTTTTGAGATAGCTCCGAGTGAGGAAGTCTTTCGTGGGTGAAGCTATCGAGATAAAAAGCCATATCTGTGACAAATGTGATAGGTCTCAATGAACATCAATGTCTCCGTGAAGGAGACTGTGCGTTTCTACAGCTGGAGTCCCGGTCCTATCTCTTCGGTCGCGGATAGGTCGGCCGCATCACCATCCTTTCATGACAATATCCAGTTTACATATCTTGTAAAGTTGCTTACCTCCAGCTCCAGAGCAGAAGTCGATGACAAAGTACTGTTCCGAATCAATGTCTGGAAAATCGTCGAGGAAGGCATGTATGAGTCGAGCCGCCAGTTCTGCTGGGGCCATCTTTTGCATAAGAGGAAGCCTTCGTGTCCATCGAGCAGTAAGCATGTCCTGACGGCAGTGCTTGATGAATGATGGCGTACTGCGTGCAAGTCAGGTATCGTATAGCAATATTGAATTAACACGAACATGTAAGTAGAAAAGAGTCGAGTAATTCCAGGATAACCAATTATCTTGTGGATGACTAGGTGTACTTACATGGCTAAATCACACCACTCGAAAAGATGCCGTCTTGATGGCGATGCTTGTAGCTGTGACAACTGCTGGATTTGATCGAATAAAAATCATGATCGAGTATATGATATTTGATTCATCAACTGAGCAGAGGTAATGATTGAAGATTTAAAGGTGTTTGTTGAAAGTATCTCTCATCATTCAGGTATTCAAAGATATGCGTACATCATTATGCGGTCATGCGCAAGACGGATCTCGGTTCTAGCTCAATCACCCGATGCGTAGGCACTACAGGGTACTTTGAAGAAAGGCAGCGGCCTAATTACATTCCGACTGACGAGACATCGCGTGTTTACATGCAGGGATGCCTTGTACGAAAGCAAATCACTTTCGATTCTGGACATCGAGCAATGGATATATAGACTAGTCACATCTGTTGACACCCAAGAAGACTGTTTGTGTAACCCTAGGCGTTCAAAATGGAAAGTAGGTAACACGGGAGAAACATGGTAGTCCAGTCAGGGCAATATGTCTCTATGAAAAATGACTCCGCTCAAAGGCACCTGCTAAATTTGATCTAGTGCAATCATCCTCAGGATTCTAAGGTGTGTGGGCTTTCTTTCTTTTCTTGAGCCCTCTACCAAGGAGCTTTTTAGGTTCGATGAGATTCTGTACTCCATTAATGTGGTGGTTCCAACCCAGTCGTTATGCCTTGGAACATGTTCAGATCATTGGATCGTGATAGCTGGAAGAGTAAAGCAGTCTGAACGTCTTAGTTGTGCATACGTGCAGATGGCCGAAGAAGACTTACGCACCTCACTGGAATGCTTCTGCCTAGGATCTTCTAGACCATCAAATACTCCATCCGCTAGCAGGCTTCGGATGCTCTCAAGTATCCTGACAAGATTCTCATGAAGCTTTAGACCGTCTACAAGGCGGAAATGTTCGATATGTGGAATCTCGCGCATCAGCAAGCAAAGCCCATCCAGCTCATGTTCAAGATCTGTACAAAGACGAATGATTTTCAGTTCTTGTTCTTGATCTTGATCTCTTTCACATATTTTCAAGCCACAAGGAACTTTCATTGGATATATCTGTACGATCCTTGCTGTCAGAGAGTTTTGATAAAGTTGAGAGATCATACCATGAGCAGTATCGCTACCATGCATGATTATCAAGATTATGTCGTTGTGACCACAGTAGTACGGCGGTCGCTAAACTTTGTGATGGCCCCAACAACCTGAGTCAATGATTTTATATCGCACCTCCTCAATATATACCGATCGCGATTAGAGAAACCCTTCATTGTAAAGTATGCTGTAAGCACGAACTGAATCCTTATTCCACAAATAGCCTTCTAGCATAAGGTCGCGTGACATCCCAAGCCTAACGTGCACGGACTGGTACCCATGGTAGAGACGGAGATCTATACCATCTCCATTTCTTAAATCACTAATAGCATTAACGCCATCTGATGTTGCACTTGGTGTATCGTTGTAGCCTTAGAGATGACTGCAGACCAACCTAGTTCAAAGGGAAAGCGATGAGATAACCTTAAAGTGCACAAAGTATGACTCACTCGCAAGGACAAGATCGCGCGAGGTAATGTCGGTGATTTGACTCAGAACAAGAGATCCAGCAGCCAGCGTCTTGTAGCTCAGACCGTGGATTTTGATCTGAGGTTTTCCATCTTCGGCCTGCTTGGAAGCTCTCTTTTCGGCCTTAGTCTTTCTCTTCTTCTTTGGCGGCGCACCGTCTGCGCCTGCAGCAGCATCGTCTTGGTCGTCGTCGTCGTCGTCGTCCGAGTTCGGGGCCCTGGTCTTCTTGCCGCTGGATTGCTCGAAAAGGACATCGCGCTCTGCTTGGAGCTTGATCTGCTTGTGCTCCAGAGGTGTCAGGACACTAGCACCGCCACGGGGTTTCCGGCCTGCAAAATCGAAGCCTCGACGGGATTCCTCCCGTCGGGCTTTTCCTTTCTCTCGAATTTTTCCTTCTTGGGCGGATCCGTGGAAGAGGCATCGGCCTCTGAGCGCTTCACATCGTGCTCTTCGGCCTGAGCCTTACGTTCTATGGGATCCATATTGGATAGTCAAGTAACAGAATGAATCTATCACTCGATTGCCCGCCCGCCTTGGACAAAAAAGTCTGGAGGATTTCAAAAAATCGTCGGCCTTGGCACGAACGAATCGCTGCCGGGTTCGCGCTTGGGCCATGGATGAAGTAGTTATGGTTATGAGGTGCCGGCCAATCACGCCAAGCTACTCTACGCGTGAGTGCGTCGTTCACGTCGTTCAACACGTCCACGTACTTGTACTTTTCGCCATCCAAGATTAATGGTCATTGTCTCAATAATCTATCCATAATAATTGAGAGTCAGTACTCGAGCTTCGAATTGAATCGACAACCAATCGGGCTGTTTGTGACCATGTCCGGGCTGGGGTCACTTCCCTCTTCGCAAGACGCATACATGGCGCCGCCATCGTCTTTCCTCGCAGCTCCTTCGGTCAACGCCAACACCAACACCAACACCAAGCAACGGAAACCTCCCTCCATCACACCTCGTCGATTCACCAGGTTGTTCACCCTAGCCACCACCCGCTCTGGCAACCACTCCAAGTCAACGTCCAGCAGAAGACTCAAAGATATCACAAAGACGACCGTCAACCAGCCCAACTTCAATGGCTTCCAAGACATTGCTCTCCTCGAGACACCACATAAGAGGTGGAAGATTTTGCCGACTCCCGAGAGCTCTCCCGTCCAACCCTTGAACTCCTCTCCCTTGCGTCCGCTTGACTACGCCCGACCTTCACACATCAACTTTCATGCTCCCAGCTGTACTACCGAGTCCGACATCGACCTCGACGACGACGACAATGACGAAGATGACGACGAAGAAAGACACTTTCCGGTCCTTATCACCCGACTACGAGACTATGGATCTAGCAATCGCCTGCTATAAAGAAGCTTCGTTGGTGGCAGAGCCATTGGTCGTGGCAGAATCTACGACCACTGGTCCGACTGGCAGACACAGACGTCACGCTTCTACAGTCGTCCCGAAGACTGCCACACCTTTCGAGGCTCTGCTCTCCCCTTTTGCGTTACTCGGTGCAACACCGACTCTCTCGTAGCTGTCGGTGATGAAGAAGGTGGCGTTCGCTTGATAGATCCGGCCTACGCTGACAACTCCTTCGCCCAACCTCATGTCCACTTCGAGGCTCACCATAATGCAGTCATGGATCTCGCCTTTTCTTCCGACGACTACCTGTTTGCAACTGCTTCTGGTGATCAATCCGCTCGTGTCATTGACATGGGTACTCAGCAAACCCGCTTCGTCATGCAAGCCCACACTTCGTCGGTCAAGCAGGTTCGCTTCCAGCCTGGCAACGACAGTATCGTCGCTACCTCAAACCGCGACGGTAGTGTCATGATCTGGGATCTTTGGTGCCGTGGACAAAATGCTTCTGTCGCCGACTTTAGCGTATCCTTCCAGCCAGGCAACCACATGACTCAATCTCGCAACCCCATTACCTACGCCAGCAGCGTCAATACCATGCGCGATGCACATGGAGTAACAAAGGTCGACGGATCTCGCCGCTCTTATGTCTCCATTACTGCTCTATCCTTCCTACCAGACTCTCGTTCGAATCTGCTTCTCACCTCGTCTGAAGCAGACTCTAGTGTCAAGCTCTGGGATCTACGCGCCAATTACAATTCTCGTCGTGACGGTCTGGCCATCCCCGTATCCGGTATTCGAGTGCCCGATGCTCACAAGGTCCGTCCCTACGGTATCAGCAGTGTAGCACTCAACGGCGATGGCAGTCGTTTCTACGCCTTGTGTCGTGACAGTACTGTCTACGCCTACTCTACCAACCACTTGATAACGGGCCATGCACCAGAACTGGATCTGCCTACCACTTCTCAAGCCTCTCATCGTTTCCGACCTGGCTCCTTTTACGTCAGAGCCGCTTTACGACCCGCCACGTCTTCAGGTCCAGAGATGCTAGCCGTTGGTAGACGCAACGGCTGTGCAGTTCTCTTCCCTACTGACGAGGCACTATTGCGCAAACCTTCGTATCGTCCCACTGCTCTTGCTCACGATTCAGATGTCGAAGATGAGCATGACTCGGAGCTTCCGCGCCGCCGCTCGCGACCATCCATGTCTGTCAAATATCAACCCTCTACACTTCCCATCTACACTCAAGGTGCAGCTCTGGTGCGCGCACACGGCAATTCAGAAGTCACTGGCTTGATTTGGACTTCTGAAGGCGAGCTCGTCACCAAGGGTGACGATTTCAGTGCTAGATGTTGGCGTGAAAAAGACCCCAATGCTGCACGAGAGATGCGTCTTTGTGGTGAGGGAAAAGGTGCTCGACACGAATGGGGTTGGGCCGAGGTCGATGGTTGCGATGAAGAAGAAGGATGATCAGTGTTATGTTTGTTTGAATCAAAAAGAGATGGAATTGAAGGAACCATGAAAGTTTCACGACTATTGTCTTTGTTATGGTTTGAGAAAAGGTAGAAAGGCAGAAAGGATACCCAAGCACTGGCTGTTGGCAAGCCATTGAAGAGCAAGTGTCTGCTTAGACCTAGACACGAATGTAGTATTAGTACAGTAATAGAAGACAAATACACGGACAGCACCTATTTGTGCTCTTTCCTATACCTCATCGCTCACAGTCCATCTTCTAAACCCATTTGACCACGACAGAACCATCTATGTGGAGGATAAACCCTCTTACAAACACGAGCTCTTGCTTCCATGAGAAACAACTCGCACACATGCTAGAAGGACAAACCTCCCAGCAATCTTTCACACCCATCTCCCTCGAGTAACAGATATCTAGATCTCTACATATATACCGAGTTAAGCAAGACTATCATATCCAACAGACAACGGTCTAGGGTGGCCTACTGGGCTATCCGCGTCGACAGACTGTTATCTGTGTGCATAGAGGGGGGTGTCACTTGTTCGAGCCCCCTCGGGGGAATAATTCCCTTTCTGCAAAAAAAAATGAAATCTCTTGGGTTCTTTCTCCTCGATGGGCTCGGTATAATCTGGGCTAGTCGGGGAGTTTGTTTCGTTTATTCGTTTATCTTTTTTTCTCTTCTTCTTTTTCTGTTTCATCTTTGTTCTTTTCATTTGGAAATGGGGTTTGTAAGGGAGGTTTTGAAAATGGCGTTTGTCTTGATGTTGAGATAGGGGGACAGTGATGGGTATAAAGTGAGTCCTACTGTATAGCTCTATCTCATTGATAAAAGGGAGGAGTAGCTCTGCCAAGCTTATATATTAAGCCCTACACCGTGTCACGTGGGGAAAGTCAGTAGCTTAATACAATCTACTCTTCATCTATCACGTAGCCTTTCTCTAACTTCCTCCTTCTTTACCATTACCGTATCAACGATCAACTCACGTATTCTGGCGATGATGTTGAAATCAAGTGTGCTAGGCCTCTTCGCAATTTCCGGAATCACCGTCCACGCTTCATCATTATTCCCTGTTCCTCTGCCTCTCAGCCACGATCATGCCATAGATCCAAGATTACAGGTTCTCGCCATGGGTTTCCTTTTTGGTCGTGCGGAGGCAAACACTACCACTGCACACCGGTCTAGTTTCGCGATGTCGACAGCTGCACCACAAACTTCACCAGCAGCGCGAAGGCGAATCTACGGCCCTGACGAACAGCCCGAAGGTTGTCCGTGGGCAACCGACACATTGTCCTGTCGCAGTTGCGGAGGAGTCAAATACATGTTCTACGAGGGCAGCATGGCAGGGAGTGCGAGATGCTTAGGTGTAAGTCTGGACTTTGCAAACAATCTGAAACGGCCATGACACTGATCGCTATGTAGCTTGGAGAGGATTTGCAATGGAAATACTGTCTCTGTATAGATTGGAATGATGAAGATCAGCATCAGGGTCTGCATATCGACCAGTTAGAGCAACTCAGGAATGAGGAACCGGAGGACTTGTAGAGATGACACACTTGTAATCAAAGTATGTCGATACAAAGCTACCGCCGTCGCGTCAGTTGCTTAAATCTCAACATACACGACAGGTATGAGTTCAACCTATAACTCTACACAAACACTAGACTGTTAGGCAGAGTGTCCCTCGAGGGCCGTGAGTCAGAATCAAAGTCTCGGGCTTTCAGTGGACACAACCTACTCATTGTCGAATTTCAAGCGTAGTCGCAGATAAAAAGTCATCATTACCTTCAAAAGAGATCACCTAACGGCGATAGTTTTGGAAGGTCCTTTGTACTCTGCCTATATCTCTATTTGCTCCAGGGAAAATATAATTTGGATTTTTTTCTACAGAACCTTGAAACCCTAATTCTCGTACACAGTAGGATGGCAAGCAACAACCCGACGGCAGTCACAGGAGCATCGAGACCCTTTTTTCAAGTAAATACGAGCCTACTGGTGTTCTCGTTGCCATTAATCGCGATAGTTTTGGATGCCCCGGAAGTACCGGAGCCTACCGTTGAACCTGTCATTTATGGCTGCCTGGTATGAGGCTATCGAACCAGAATTTCCGGTACCGAATTCAGATATCGGGCGTGGCAAAGACCAGCCACCGGGTTCGCCGCTTCTTCTATGGTCTAGCAAGATCGCCAAAAGGCCCAGGGTTGTTATGGTCTTCATTTGGTCAATAGGATCTACTCACCAAAGGACACCCTTTTCATCTATCATCGTTCGCGTCCAACGCTCATCTATAGCTTTCCATCAGTGCAAGTCAAGCAAATACAACAGAGCATAAACCATAACTCCGTTGCAATAGAAGCGTACAGCAGATCGTTCCCGATCGTCAATTTTCTTCCAGTCATATGCAATGCTTCTCATAGTTTCTGCAATGATGAGTGAGTCACTATGAGATGTGTGGAACAGATGTGCATAAGACTCACCTGTGACCATGTTTTTCGCGGTGTCCTGCGGGTCTCCGCCACGTGCCACCTCTTTTCGATATCTCGCAGATTGAGAAAACAGTCGATCACCATTTGGATCAGTGTTGAAGAAATATCTAAATGACTCCATCAAGTAGACATCGTCATTCTAGAGTCGTTAGTATGCCCTTTTGGCCATCAGGAAGGCTTCGTCCATATAAACATTCCAATCCAGTCTGACTTGGTCAAGCAAGACTGGTCGACCCAGAAAGTAATATCAGTGGCTTGACAAGTGCTGGTCATACACGCGGCCGCCGCGACGGCAAAGACGCGCTTCAACATGGCGAAGACGAAGTGTACGAGGACGGTTCTGGATGGGCATTCTAATGCAGGTTACTGACGCTTTATACTAGTGAAGGCAAAAGGAGCAAAAGGATCTTCTGCTTCGACAACATCTAGGCGTCCTCAATGAAAGTAGCATCTCTCTAAATTGACATCCACATTCTGTATAGTGTCTTGGGATCGGAAAAATTCGTATTTGCTAGCCTCGCTTCTGAGGCGAGTTGAGCCCGGATTGCAAAGTCCATTATCCGACGCAATTGTTATGGCAGGAGGCGTAGTCTGGGTCTTGGCAGGTTTTGGTTCAGACGCCGCCATAATCGATGCTCTTCCTGAGCCTCCTGGGGTGAGCGATGGTCACTCAGACGACCCATCGTGCCCGGATCCCAAGACTGATTGCGCGACATGTGCTGGTCTTGGAGGTATGTGCAAAAGTGGAGTCGCAATTGGCTGTGCTTGTGATGACGGAGAGACGGATTGTCCTGCTGAAAAGCCTCGGTACTCAACCTGTGACGGGCAGGATGGTGAGTCCCAACATACACTGCCTCGTTTGGTACAAGACCCTGACTTGACCAGGAAAATGTCGTGGTGGCGACAATGACGACTGCGAATGCGAAGAATCCACGTGTCCATATGGAAATGATATGCCTGACTGTTCCAATTGTGGTGGCTACAAGTTCAGCGCAGACGGGATCATTGTCTGCTCAGGAGTGAGATGAGAACTTACCTTTCTAAAAACGGCTTCTATTGACACGTTTCAGTCATCCCAAGACAAGAAGATTCTTGAGGGCTGCCAATGTGTAGCCTTGGATCGCGAGTCTGAAGCTGAACCCTTTACTCAAGCTGATATGGACGATCTTGTAGCTGCTTGGAAAAATCTTCCAAACATTGATGCTGACACCATGCTCGATCCTGACGAGCTCCCCCCTACTTGCCAGAACTATGAAGTCAGTGCTCCCCAACGAGACGGAGGCGCTACTGGAGGTTTACCAAGTGTTGTCAGCGCTTTCACCCAATGGTGCACAGACATGGACGGCCAGACTGTTTCCAAGACAGGTGTCGATACGGCTTTCAAGATGACCGCTTTCAGCTTCTATTCGTCCTGGTTATCAGCGAATGACTGGCGCGGTGTACCTGACTACGAAAGGTGTGGAGATGTTGCGACAATTCGAAAGGATGAGTGCATCGCCGCATTCAACCATGCCATGATCACCTGCGACCCCAATTCTGGCACTACTGGGGGAGCTGCCATGGCTGGCCAATGCATCTACTACAACATCACAATTGACCGGAAGTCGTAGCGTACCGTGCAAGCGAGATCTTTAATCTTACAGTAACACATATCCAATCATGTACTGTCCGTTCATGCAAGATGAGCCAGCTTGAATGTCCTTTCAGGGTGTTTCACAATGTGGACAGGGGAGAATCTTACGAAGTCAATTCATCGATATCTAACCACGATATCTACATGCTTCGTTGACGAAAAAATACCAGATGCATCATACAAGTTAGGTCAAAGCGATCCTGAAAGTTACATCGTCGAAAAAATTGATCGGATCGAGAACATGGGGCGCGTGCAGTGGCTCCCAAAACTCTCGTCCGTGCGCTGTAATCTTCCAGTCCTGCACCCTTCTAGAGAACTCATCACACGAGCTCCAGCTCCCGATCTGAGATCCTTGCTCGTTCGAGAGGTCGACTGTTCGTGAAAGTTCAGCACTCTCTTTCATTGCCTGATTACGTAGTAAATGTCGACGTTTTCTGGAACATCGGCTTCGTTAGCCTCTAGTCGCGGACCCACGTTTCCACCCATGCTGTGATGAGAGCGTGTGATCTCTGGATATCAGCACATATCGTCAGCGTCCTTATTGATTCGCTTGCATGCTCTCTGATGGGGGTGTTCTCGCATGCGTTCTGGTCAGCCACGCTCGATCCGATCCTCTGTGGATGATATTACATCTTCAATAAGCAAACACAAATTGTACACAAGTATGATTTTGACATGTCCTATAAATCGTGATAATCATTGAGTGGACTCTCGCACTGGTGATGTTCGTAGGTGGACCCAGAAACTGTCGTATTTTTGGAAGTGAAATGGTCCAAACCGGGACATCGTGTCTGTAATTTATGTACAGTTGGCTGATACAAGCACGATTTGGTATCGCGACTCGAGGACTCCCGTGATGGACTGAACGAAGTAATGCTTATATGATGCGAGGCGCTCAGTACTGCTTCTCCAAATATTGAATCAGATCACAAGCCAAGACTTGCCGTGTGGATGCAGAGAAACATGATCTCAGACCAAGACAGTGATTGGTCCCATCTCCAAGGTATGACTTATCTGGATAACGCTGGCACGCCTGTGAGTATTTCCCAACACAAATGACTCTGATTCTCGTCATCTGCGGCACACCATTCTCACTTTCAGTAGTTGTTCCTGCCAGACCTGATCGATCGCGTCTATGAAGACCTCAGAAGTAATCTATACTTGAACCCACACTCGGACTCCGGACCGGCTCAAGCTATCGCGCAGGACATTGATTTGGTACGGGCACAGGTACTAAATTTCTTCGGGGCGAAGAAGGAAGATTGGGACGTGATCTTCGTAGCCAATGCTACAGCGGCCATAAAGCTGACTGCCGAATGCTTTCGCGATT
>SWBH01000326.1:0-13553 GCA_024195465.1 Aureobasidium sp. EXF-8845 | reverse complement strand
CACATTGATTAAGCAAAGTTTAGGATAGCTCATACAGACGACAAGACTGTGAATAGCTTACAAGAATCAACCAACCAACCAACCAACCTATTAGCTAGGGATGGATCACTCTCACAAAAAATTCCCATATCGGAGGCGAGAAAGGCGGCTGTAAGTCGGGCACGTACGCACCCATCTGCTGTCAATCCGTCACTGCACAAACAGACTCGAAACAGTGCTATGCCAATACAGCAGATCACATGTTCTCTGGCAGTCTAGCGCTGCGGAAAGACTCCTTAGGTATAACTGATTTCAATTATGACAACGGTGATCCAGACGACGTTGATGTCGATGCGAGGAAGGCCAGAATGAAGCGCGAAGTCAACCATCTCGGCAAGAGAGGCCTCGGCAGTTGGGCTGGTGGCTGTGCTGAGTCCATCCAGCTTCCTTTGGGCGCAATACCAATCGATGTCCCAGCAGCTCTTCACCAAAGCTATGCCGGCTTAGGTACCTACCAAGTCGAACTCGAGCCCATAACCGTCAGCGCGAGTGCAACAAAAAAGCGCAAGACAATCACGATTATCAGCCAAGTCGAGTCGACTACATTCGATCGTAAGACAACCCGGACTTGTGACGGCAATCGCTTCCCTCAGCCATGCTTGAATTACCGCTCCATTGCCAGTAATCAGCCTGATTATGCCGATCCAACATGCGCCAACGTGCAAAAGTCAAAGGCCAAAAGGCCTCTCCCCATCCTTTGGAACAAACAGCACGCAACGAATGCATGGGTGTCGTGGAACCCAAAGTCATACATCGATCCCGACGGAGACAAGACCACCGTACGCCCTCAGCGTGACGAATGGCCACCAGCGCATTTCCAACAAGGTGTTCCCCTTGGCTATGTGCGCCTGCTCCCAGGAGCGCAGAATGGCAAAGTCGCCAACGACAAGATTAGTGGTTGGAAGGGCTTCTGCAACTATCCACCGGAGAAACAAGTCAAAGTCGAAGGCGGTCCAATCGTTGTCATTGGCGATGTTGTCTATGAGACTGTCTACACCAGTACCATCACGACCTTGAAGGTGATGAATTATGAGTACACCAGCATGCCAGCATACCCCGGCGACAAGGATGGTTTGATGGCTAATCCGGGCTGGCCAAAGACTTTGACCAACGACCCTGGCTTCGCTCTGTTGGCCAACGACCCCTACTATCCTCAGCCCGCTCAATGGCCCTATTCGGATGCACCACCTGCCGCATTGACAAAGGGTAAGACGAAGCCTAAGCGCGATCAAATCTGGTTCGATGAAGACTTCCTCACCGGTGTGGTTGATGAAGGAAATTCGTCCAGACGAGCAACCGCAGAAGAGATGCTGCAGGAGCTCAACATCATCCAGTGCCAGGGGGACTGTGCAGATGAAAAGAACGCCCTCGCGGATCTGGGCATCTTGGCCTCTAGTGGCGATGGTTTCACATCGCCTGCAGCCACCACCGCTACAACGACGCAACTAGCATCAAGCGTTGATCAGACCCAGGCACCGTCGGCTGTCCCCGCCGAATCAGTGATTTCAAACTTGGAGAGTCCTAATTTAGCAGCACCATCTGCGACAGCAAAGACGGAAAGGCACCACATCCGGATGAGACATAGAAGGCATGGTCATGGCCATGCCCATGGTCATCATTAACGATGTCATAAGTTGTTACTAGATGTAAACCGATATAGCAGCTTCTAAGTCATACTTCTATTGTGATACCCATTGTTACGATATATCTCGCAACTTCAACGTCTTTTACTGTCTACTTACTCTCCTATCTGTCTTTCTCTCTTATCTTGGTGACACTTTTAGGGACACAGAACATCTTCCTTACTTTCAAGCTAATCACATGAAACCCCTGCAATCAGACGTCGCGACGCCTACCCAATATAGTTGGTTGGTTGGTTAGTTGATTCTTATAAGCTATTTACAGTCTTGTCGTCTGTATGAGCTCGACATGCTTGTTCAATATACATCATGCATCAAGAGCGACCGAGGAAGCCGCCCCGGATCCGCATGTACGGTACTCCATGTTCGATGCAAAACAGTTCATGCGTCTTATTCCCGTAGCGCCTCTACCGTCATGCCAAGGGTACATCCATGGTCGCTAAAAGCTTATCCGGAATTGGCTCCAATCTTGGCTCTAGAGACAAGCTCTGCGACTGACTTGTTCAGGAATGGATGTGCACTCATGATCATCAGCCAACAAACACCCCGCGCCTTGTCGACAAAGCCTTGCTCCTTTGACTACGGCGTATGAGTACTGGCTCTGCACACGCGTCGATGACGTACGATATGTGCCATCCTTGAGATGACCTACCCCCACACTCAGGAATCAGAATAGTGCAAGCCATGGTGACATACTGTAAGCCAGCGGCTGGTAGACCGATCCTACACCGGCACGGCGGCACCATAGGCTCGCGACATCCTCTCAGCCTTTCGGATGGTGTTCCGGGCAAGTTTCGTCACAATCGCCGTCTGTAGCGCGTCCCAGATTCTAGCAAGCGGTGGTCACCAAATGGAAACACATCGTTAATCCAGAGCACTGTGTGACCGACAAGTCAGGACAATTTGGATGGTATTACCAAATACTAGAGACGAGGGTCACTCAGCCTCCTTGGCACCAAGATATCGATGTCAAGAGCGGCGCTTGAATTCATTGTACGATGACTTCATCCCGCTTTGGCTCGTAGAGTTCAGGGAGTTCAGACCCCATGTATATGGACTCTTCGTCTTTACCATTGTTGCGGCTTGAAGCAAACTTTGGATCCCCTTCACGTAGACGTCGTGTTGCGGCCGAAGAATCAGCTTCACCTTCGACGGTCACTCAAAGCTGCCCAGCCGCGCCAGCTAAGCTACGGATTCAGGGTCAGACGTCAGTGCCGGAGCCTCCGGTGAGCCTCAGCTATGAAGAGATTACCTTGACTTCTACTTTAGGGTAGCACATACTCTTCGAGCCTTAGAGGTCCAAGATGTACCAGCTGCCGATCCTCCATCCTTGCTTCTGCTTTAGGGCACCACAAAGCATTCGAAGGCTCCGAGGAATCCTACATGAACTATCCCATCAGCTGGAAAGCCTACGCAAGCGGCTTATATGTGCTGGAGAGCAGAGTGTCGAGTTATCCTTCTCTTAACCACATGATAGCGACGAATACAAATACGGCCTCGACATCCCTCTCAGAAACAAGTCATATCATATAACAGCAGCAACATTCGAGATCGCGGACATTCCAGCAGTCTCATAACCATCTTTCGGGTATCTTCTCGAAGACCAACCTACTTCGTATCATTGGACTAGCCACCGAGGTTGAGCAGAATGCCTTCCATCAACAAATCAGTCCTGCTCCTTGCCGCTGTCTCACAGCTAGCTCTCATCACCGCCGCTCCAGTCCCTCAGATCGCTGGGTTTGGCAGCGGCTGCAACTCTGTTCTGACTGACCTGGACAACGCATCTGGCTACGCAACCAAGAACATCGAAGAAGGACTTGGCAACGACATTCAAGGCGCCCATGCGAAACGCCAGATTGCTGGTTTCGGCAGTGGTTGCGATTCCATCTTGACAGACCTCGACAATGCCTCTGGCTACGCGATCAAGAATGTCGAAGAAGGGTTAGGCAACGATATCAGAGGTGGCCATGCCAAGCGTCAACTGAACAAAATTTCCAACGGATTTGGAGACCTCGCAAACGACGCCGGCCTATCCGCCATTGGCAACCCTGTTGACAAGTACGGTAACATCATCGATGGCGATGGGACCAACGGTGCTGCAGAGGTCGGCGCTGATATCGGGTCTGCGGAGGAGAGTGTTCTCGAAGGTACCACTGCCGGTATCTTCAACGGTGGCGACAACACCGGCAGCGGTGGCGGTGGTGGTAGCGCCCCACCTCCAGCTGGAGGTCCCAAAGGTCCTGGCGGGCCTGGCGGACCACCTCACTAGGTCGTTATCCCTCAGGTGTCGTGGTCAGTCTTGTAGTGTACCAAGTGAACTTTTTACTCATCTTTATTTATTGTCTTACAAGCTAGTTACCTCCACGACAGCGTCGATATCGCTGCAATTATCCTCCATTCTTTGCGATATCGAGGCAGTACAGTGTATAGACTGTGAAGATGTATCAACATGGTCGTCCCGACAAGCTAGAGCCTAGAATATCTCTAGAGTTGGATCTACCATACTCGTAGCCGATCGATCGTGTTTGGGGTCACTTCGCCAGGTCATGCGTCTACAGTCACACTCGCTCGGCGATTCTCGAAACGTGATGG
Organism: Aureobasidium sp. EXF-8845; assembly: GCA_024195465.1. Classification (NCBI taxonomy): domain Eukaryota; kingdom Fungi; phylum Ascomycota; class Dothideomycetes; order Dothideales; family Saccotheciaceae; genus Aureobasidium; species Aureobasidium sp. EXF-8845. Next base: position 9,282 of record SWBH01000326.1, on the reverse strand, counting down.
AACCTGAAGCTACTGAATTTTATGGAATGGATTGAACACTAACTCAGCCAAAACTAATCGCTCACACTGCATAAGCAAATTTCTTAATGATCGCTTCGTTAACGCAGCCAGTCACAGTCCTGGGCTTGTGTGACTCATCAGACTGATGGACATCAATTATGACATTCACAGGAATGCAAAGTGCGTTTAAGTCACCGACCTCGAACTTCTCGAAATCTCGTTCGTTACCTCATCTGTCTGAATTTTTCACTCATCATCCGTCGTACAGATGACCAAATTACTCGAAAGGTGCAAACTCACGACCTCTTATCACGATAAACGCTAATCATAACATAAAGTCCGTACACCAAAGGGGCGGTCTTGAACCTTCACATCGATCGCCTCGGAACCCAAGGACTCATACCTCAGCTGGATAGCGATGTGCTCGAACTGCAAGCCACAGTTGTCGATATCATTGAGCCCTCAACGATGTCTATTGTTCTCAAGGTCGAACTAGAACAGCGAGACCCAACCATTCCTGCTGTGACCATGATCCTAAAAGTGTACGACCGTTTGTATTCTCCTGAATTGCGTGAGTTCAAAGACACAGGTCCGGCGACCAGTGCAAGTGGAGGGCAGTTCCTCGACTTTGTGCGCCTAGGCTCCATGCCTCGGTTCATGGCAGAATATGAAAATAACGGACCCTGGGGGTCATGGTTCGAAGGAAGATGGGATGTGCCAAAGCGGGAAGCATATTGCTACGCAAGATCAACCCAAAGCCACGAAGTCGAGCTCGAGATATACGACCGTCTTGTCGATTTGCAGGGAGTTCATGTTCCGACGATCTTCGCGGATGTACGATTGACCCCACAGCACGCCACGGCAGGAAGAGATGAGAATCTCGCCCGATACACCGAAGTCAGAGCGATTATTATGGAACACATATCTGGGTTTCCTTTGGACGATATCATAACCAAGGTGCCCGAGTCAGACTGGGCGTTTGTGTGTGATCAGGCAATTGAAGTCATCAGAAAGATCGCTGAGCACGACTTCATCAACTTCGACATCAAGACCAGAAACATAATCGTCCGGTGTGGTGAGGCATGCTCGTATCAGGTGTTTTTCTTGGACTTTGGCCAGTGCGGCTTTCGTGATCCGTCGGACTCGAATGAGATTTGGCGAGAACGTAAGCGCCAGAAGGATGAAGAAGGAGCCGTGGGCTACATCATGATGAATCACATCTCGCGCGCAAAGGGAAAGAAGGGTAACAAATACGAAGGAACCAAACCTCTACCTTGGGAGTACAAGCCTTCCGCTCGTTTCGAGGGCGAAGGTATCGAGCTCTATGAGAGTGTGAGCTAGGCAGAATCATAGAAAAACGTATTCCAGGTTATTGCCATAGAGGTCCAGGTCGCATCCCCTTCGCATACTCAACGACTTCATCCCACGCAGCATGCTGCAGAACCGTTCCTGCTAAGAGCTGCTGATTGTGCTTGTATTTTGGTCCCCGCTGTATCATCAGGCCATGATCTCCTGGTTCCGCCCACCTGGATGGGCAAACGACACCTTTCAAGAATGCTCCTTCAGCGCCAACGTCCAGACATTGGAACTCGGCTTTACGAATGCCCTCGCCATTGTCGCTCTCTTGTGTGCCAGCAACAAACATTAACTCGTCCTCGTTCACGACACGCGTGGCAACGCCAAATACAGGATTTACGAATTCGGCGTCGACTAGTGTTGCTAGACCATGTTGGGGATCCCAGAGAGAAACGCAGTCCCACGTGCGTTCGATGCTGAGTAAATTTGTGGGATCAATCCAGTCGCAATCGTTCTTATCGAATGTCCAGGCGCGGAGTGGCTTGATGTGCGGTTCTCCGTGATCCTCGAAGATAACTTGCAACGAATTGATATCGTATGTATCGTCGTAGCGAAGCTGCTCTAGAGCAGCCTGGGCAAGCTTCGCGCGCTGACCGCGGGTCACTGGTTTTGCGTCTTCGTTGTTGTCTGAGAGGTCTTGGAGTGGGCTGAGGTGCAAGCCATACTCGGAGAACGATGCCGCCCAGCCTGTCATTTTCGCAGGGTGCGACTCAGGGAGTAGGGAAGCAAGACGGCGTGGCCATCGTGGATCGTCGGCTTCAAATACCCACAGAGGATATCCTAAGCCTAACTCCGAAAGCTGCTGTTGACGCTGATGTCTGACTCTCTGCTCAGCCATCACGTATCCTGATGGCCGACGTGATGTATTGAATCTGGATGTGGAAGTCGATCCGAAATGGTGATGCTTGCAGAGGCGTGCGTGATCGATGATGCTCGTGTAGCACAGTGGGGGAACGATCTCTCTACATGACCAGTAAAATGAATGATTCTGTGGAATATGGAAGTCGACAACACATTCTTTCGTAATACTTATGGCGGTGGCTCAGTACGGTATAGCGTTCTCCAAACCGCCGCCTAGGCATAGGTCTGTGCATCCAAACTATTCAGGCGCTGTTTGGGCTTGTGCTATTGGCCAGTTTTACAAGGCCACGAATCCTTCGCTCGCACGAAAACGTGCCATCACGAATCTTCATCGCACCGATCATGCCTATGACGAATGCGACATAACGCAAATGGAATCCTCGAGCGCTGTCCCCGGAGAACCTCGCACACATACACATATACACACACACACACAACATGGCTGGACTTCTCTTCGTCACTGCCCCAGAGGCAAACTTCAAGATAATCAATCATGCTTTACTTTGCATGCGTGACTGGGAAGAATCGGATGGGGAGGTGGACGTATTGAGACTGGTGACCAACAGAGCTGCCACGCAGAACCATGGAGATGGAACTCCACTTCCATTGAAAATCCTGCCGGAAAATGTATGGACTGGTACAACCCTCGAAGACATCGAGACCTACTGCTTGAATCTCAATTGCGGTGACGACGAGCATTTAGGAGCAAGTCTTTTCGTCGTTATCGATCCGGAAGGACTCAAGAACAGGACTTGCGTGTTGGCCAGCATGCCTGACGAACGTTACGAAACCCCAGGCACTTTTCGCGGAAGATACGACAAAGTGCGAGTGCCCTGGGATGATCTGTATATGATTTGGTGCAATCTTGACATTGCAAATATGAACTTCGAGGAGTTTGTTGAGGAGGAATATGGCGACGATCAGGGTTGGTTTACATATCAGAGCATCCGCGAAGATGAAGATGAAAACAAGGCGGGCTTAAAGAGGAGAGATATGCAGGTTGAGAAACTGAGACGACAGGGCTATATCTAGACACCCTTGTCGTACATTCTTACAGCTGTGTGCCTTTGTCTGCTTAGAAGCAGTGCAGTCTGTGGCTCATGAGCTACTCAGTCTGGCTTCGAACTTTCTGCTTTCTTCCCTCCTTCCTTAATGATACCCACTACTTAAAGTGACCCTTCGGGCCACTGATACTGAGATCTGGGAAAGTCTGGTACGTACTTGGCACTAAAACGTACACACCCGGCCGGTATTTTTCCATCATCGCTACATGGCGTCGAAGCACCGCTGCCACTCTCTGGCCACGTCCAATCACTGATCAGATTCTCCCGCTTTGCGACGGATGGAATCAGCCTGACTGCCTCTTTGGGCATGGGTGACAAGTTGCTGCGAATCTTATAGTTTGTCGTGGTTTCATACTCTCCAGCTCTCGCGATGACTTCGACCTCGTCGGTCGCCCACATCTCGTCATCTTCTTCGTCCTCATCATCCGCGCCTAATGGTTTTGACTGCTCCGAGTCGATACATAGAGGTGAAAGGTCGGAGTCAAGAGCTTCCAGTTCTTCTCCCATCGAATGATTGCCTTGTTGCCAGCATATATGTGAGATGGCCAATCGCTCTGTGCGGACCAGCGCTCTCATCAAAACGTCCTCACTCTGGGCGAAGCCGTTCTCAACATCGTTCTCGTCAGCGAAGGCTGCCACATACCAGACTGCACCTTGTTCCACAACATTCTTGTCGATGACGATGAAAGGATCGGTGTTTCCAGCCTGGTCTTCCAGTACACGCATACGAGCGAGTGTTGCGTTGTTGTAAATGTCATCCACTGGAGTAACCTTTAGATGCATCATCGGCCTCAGGTGAACTTTGGCTCCGTGTTCGAAAGCTCTTTTGAATACATCGAGTTGACTGGCGGCGAGCTTTGTGACAAGAAGTGCTTTCAGCGTGTCAGCCTGCTCCGAGGCAGAGGGTATCACATGGACCATGTTGGTGTTGGGGTGGAGAGTGGTGTAGAACTATGCTCGGGAGAGCAGAGGAAGGGGTTGCGTCACTAGAAAAAATGTAGGAATTAATGCATCTTAAGCGATACGTCAATTGTGTGTGAAGCCGGAAACCCCAGATATTGTAGGAAACACACAGCCGGCAGCCTCGGGGTCCAAGAGTTCGAAATTTATCACTAGTTTTCCCCACCAATCCACTTAGATCCGACTGGTCAGATTTACGAAAGATTGTACGGTGCCAAACCCAACGTACAACGGTTGATCAGCCTCTAATGTAACGAAACACGCGTCGTATACCAAGCAGATCTTACCTTTATCAGCACGAGAGCAAGTCAAGAGACCAACTTTAGGGATGAGCCCTTGGGGGTTTTGTCGCTACGGTCACGTGAAGTGCTTTTTATCTAAAACAAGAATATTCAAGAGATGTTAATGATGATTTGTGTGGCAACCTGTTGATATGCAACTCTATGAACGTGCGAACTTCGAAGAAGATATGATGGGTCTCCGCAATGACTCCGAGATACTATGAAAATGAACGGCTTCAGCTTACTTGCCTTCTTGCTTTTGGTAAGCTCCGTCAATGCTTGAGGTGCAGAATTTGGCTTGCTGATGGGAAATTTTCTGATCACTGATCTATAGTACCGTCACTCATGTTTACAAACACAGACAACTAATTTTTAAGCCATTGTACGTCTTGAGTGACTCCTCGCGTCAATGACTCCTATCGATTTAGCTGTTCGTGGATTCGTCAATTCCCTCCGGCCCTAGATCCTTGATCGCGGGCGATAATGACAAGATCGCCTTGGAATTTGTGGACGATGGAGGAGATGGGATCCTACCATGGAGCCGGTGGATACTGCTGAGCGTAGACCATCGGTTGCTGACCACTGGGAGGGGCGCTGACCATGAGTCTCTCCTTCTCAGCTTGGTCTCTAAGTTCATTCTCGTGTTGGACCTGGGAACAACAAGTACAGAGAAAACTGGCAAGACAATCTCTGCACCCACTGCCTGTTAGGTTGAAGCGCTTCCTGACGGCATGGCGCTGTATCCAAACAGGGATGCAGGGAACGGCAAGAACCATGCCTGCAAACATGCCGAGGCAGTTGACGTTCAGCCAGTCGGGACCGTTTGACGAGGCTGGTTCATTAGGGTAGTTTTCTAGTCGCCAGGCTGTACGTCCATAGATACATGGTCCACACCAGAAAGTTCCGCAACACGAACTGCAGTCAGACAAGGAGCAGAGGTTGTGCGACCATTCTTGGGGGAGATCCATGATGCTGTGCTGGGAAGAGAGAGATAGAGTAGATATATTTATGCTCAAAGCAACTGGATAAGGAGGAGGGCTGGGTTAAGGGGTGTACGAGCTTGCAGAAGCGCGCAGGAAGTCTTCTTATATCAATTACATATAGTTAGGAGAACTCCAGCTCACATACGACCATAATTCACCACTCAGCCACTTCCGTGCAGGATGCAAAAATACAGTGTGACATCGTTGAGTTGCCGCAGGAGCAGTACACGGGCCGAGATGTGGGAAGTGCGGGAACAGCTTACGCCTATAAAGGCCCGAACTGCGTGAACCTAGCTTCGAATCCTTCTACATCTTTCGCTCTTGTGTGTCGCCAGATAACGAGTGCTCGGAGCTAAGGATAGTGTGCATTCATCCTCTCAAGGTCAGAATTTGGATCTAGAACCAAACACGTGCGTAAATTGCACCTCGACAAGAGCCCAAAGAGGATAACGGTCGACACTCATCATCTGAGCGTTATAACCCATGATGATCGGTCTTCTCGTTATCGAAGATCGCTACCTACGTACTCTCTAGGATGTCGTCACAAGAACTTCAGATCAGTAAAATTTATTCGTTGGGACTGTCGTGCTTGTCACCTATCCATTGGCCTTCTGGTTGTCGGAAGGGCCACGATCGAGTACGGTACTGATATATAAAGATCAATGACCACCTGGACTAGTCGCTGTCTTGCCAAACATTCTTGAGCGTTCTTCTCTCTCCTCCCCGCCCCTCAATATCTTCTCCCGTTCTCTCTACTTCCGTCTCTCTCGCGATCGACACCAGCACACTTCATCCCAACCATGCATTACTCCGCCATCTTGATCACTGCACTCGGCACGACTGCTATGACTGAGAACATCCTCCATTCGTTGTTCTCAGACGCCACCTCGGACATCGCCTCCAAATTCGGCAAAGCAACTTCCGCAATCGAGCTTGCAAGCACTGTCTACTCTATGGAACTCGAGAAGTCAACAGTCTCGGTTCCCAATACAGTTCTCTGACTTCGGTTACTGCCACGGCCACTGGCCAGGCTCTGAGTTCTTACTCTTCTGAGCTTTCTTCGATCCAATCCCAGGCTTCTCAAGTGCAGGCTTCGATTTCTGGCATAGAGTCTTCGGTATCGGTCGCTGCCACAGCTAGTAAGACCGCTACCTCAGCCCACTCGACTGGTGGAGCTGCTGCTATCACTGCAGCACCTGTTGCTGCTGCTGCCGGTATGGCTGGTGCTGTTGTCCTAGCAGCTGCTATGATGTAGAAGCCTGGTTTGTTCAATCTCCCGGGGCTAGCTGCGGGTGGGAGACCATACACTATCTAGCTTCGCAAGTTTTGCAGCGGTCTGAAAGGGCCAATGTGGATGGACGAATTGAGGCAAATGTTATATGGACAAGACTGACAGATAGATATTCAGACTCGCACACGGAAATGGCATCGACTAGCAATTTCCACGTAATGTTAAACTTTTCCATCCTATGCTTACGTGATGAATCTGTTCTTAACAAATGTTGTAGTACCTAGTAATGCCGCTACAGCAACATATGCGTGAAAGTGAGTTTGGAGGCTAGCAATATCTGGAGGCAAAGATCATGAGAATAGATCCCGCGTTTGAGTCGCTACTGATCCAAAGAGAGATCTATATTGGTGATCAGGGTGTGTACAGAGAGTTCGAACGAGTGATGGAGCTTGGTTCTGGTTAGTGAGAACTTACGCTGGAATGGCTGCAGAATTGCTGACACCATCGAGATTCCGATCAACCAATAATGGCGTGATATTCAAATTGCTATGGCAACAGATTCTACCGACGAGAAGCGAGACAGGGTTGGTGCGGACCAAGTCTCGATGGATGGGAAATTGATGCAGCAGCAGAAGTATATGAGTGTCAAGGTATTTTTGCCGGTATAAATGAAGAGAGATGAATCGGATCCAGTCAGCCCAATCAAGATTCCAGACCTCTATATGTCATGTTTCCATCATGCTCATCGTCGTAGCGTTTGTCATCATAACTTTGGCGGAACACCCTCGCTTGCTCCTCAGCTAGAGGCGCCATACATCCCAATTGACGCAACCGAGAGAGAGTGACATGTTGCAGCGGAGGAGGACCAAATTGAATACAGGTGGAGACACTGTCAGTTCACCTGCTCTTTCCATTTCGTACCCAATGTGCCGTGGTCTTCATCATCGGTGTACCGAAGTCTGACCCACCCATCTGTACCTCCGTAAAAAACGGCTTGGCCACCTACAGATATTGCCACACCATACAGATGAGTTTCATGGCTTACGAGAGATTTTTTGACATCTCCAGTCCACGGATTCCAGGTTCCAACCAAGCCATTGCATCCTGCAAAGGCAATTTCTCTTGTACCCGGCGCGCACGCCAATCGACGTATACTTTCGGACAAGACCAACGTAGCCTTCTTCTCTCCCGACTTCAAATCGTACATATCGGCTCTTTTGGTCCCATTGCTGGTGATCAACATGAGTTTGTGCGTTAGAATGGCACGGTAGAATGTGTGTCCTGTATACTCCCAATATCGTATAAACTTTCCTGTTGCCACAACCCAAATCTCGACGCGACCTTGGGAACAGCACAGCAGATGCCGGTCTTTCTGAATGAATGAAAGCATACGAGCCGGTGTTTCAAGGTGTGGGAATTGCTTGACCCTCCGTCCAGTGGCGATCTCATAAGATACCACTGTGGACTTGGCCCTTCTCAGATGTTTCTTATCTTCTTGACCACAAGCGATTAATTCGTTATTCTCTGAGATCGCGATAGCAGTGTTCCCGAATATGTTGTCGATTGTCAGTGTACGCAGTCTGACGCCTGTTTCGGAGGTCCATACAATGACTGTTGAGGTCAGTCCTTGGGGCACAAGACGTGCTGCGACCAGTAGACTTCCATCCGAGGAAAATGCTAGATAAGAGTTTGCTTGACTGTGGGACTCGCAGGGTATGCTAATAACCTCTTTGTCTGTTGACAGGTCCCAGAGTCGTATCATGTTAGCCGATGCTGCCGCGAGGAGCAACCTTGACGAGATTGTCAAGTTGGTTATCTCTTCTTGGTGGTCATAGAGTAACCTTATGCTCGTCAGGGGTACCTCGCCATTCGGTTCATGCGAAAAGGATTCCCAAATGGTGGGATGAACATCAGCAACAAGAGCTGCCGAGTCATGCTTCTTAGACTCTCCCTGCAGCGACAACTCGCTCGAACTAGGATGGCAGTCGTCGAGCGCTAGTCTTGGCTCATCTGACATGGATGAAGAACTCGATGATATGGAAAGACCCCGCTCCAACTCGTTGTCAGCACCAAACTCTTGCGGAGAGCGACGTCGATCATTCCCTGATACATCGTTTGGATACGAAACTGGACGGGATCTTGTATCCTCGGTCGTCAGAAGAAGGTTGTTGAGATCCATGTTCGAGGCCGATGTGGTAGCGGGCGAATGGCGGTCAAAGACAGGATCTGAGGTCAATGTGGAGGATTCGGCACTACCAAGGGTATTCTCTTGTATGTGATCGGACAAACCTTGGTGGTGCTCTCTCTGTTGTCCGAGGTCCAGCTCGTCCACGACATGTGCAATATGCTGACGCTGGATCAACTTTCCAATAAGCTTTTGTTTGATGCGCTCGTAATTTGCATTGCGAGATGAGTCGTGTCCCGTCCCTTTCTCCATCGCGTCGCTGGCAGTGTGGTTCAGAAATGAAACTGACTTTGAAATAAATCACTGAAACTGACATTAACCCTATGAAATATTTCAGTTATTAGCTTGAAATTAAACTGAA
>SWBH01000325.1:0-13559 GCA_024195465.1 Aureobasidium sp. EXF-8845 | reverse complement strand
GGGTTTCAGCTACGTTCCTACTCTGCTCATGAGTGCTCCCCCATGGGCATTCGCCTGTATCGTTTCCTTGATCAACGCCTGGCACGCCGATAGAACTCAGGAGAAATTTTGGCACATTGTTGGACCCATCTGTCTGGGACTTGTTGGTTTCGTCATCAACATGGCCACCCTGAACACTGCCGCTCGCTACATTGCGCTGTTCCTACAGGCAAGCTCTTATGCAGGCTTCATTGTCTTCTACTCTTGGATCTCATCGAGTTTCCCTCGTCCGCCTGCCAAGCGTGCTGTGGCAATTGCTCTGGTCAACGCGTTCAGTCAGCTCGGAAACATTGCAGGCTCGTACGTATGGGCTCTCAAGGCCAATGGTTACCGCAAGTCATACGGCATTGTGACAGCCATGTTTGGTGTCACAATCGCTGGCTGTGTCGTCATGAAGATGATTCTGGTCAACCTGAACAAGAAACTCGAGGCTGGAGAGGCCGAAGCATGGGCTACCAGAGCCGATGTTGCAGATCACACCGCCGAGAAGGAGTTCTTGGATAGCCCAGATGAGGCATTGAGAATGAGACAGGGCTTCAGGTACTTGGTCTAAAACCGAGAGGTTACGAATTGTATATATGAGCATCATCATCACAGTCTTTCGAGAGATGGACATAATTTACATTATTTTTACAATGCAGAATGTGTGTCATGTGCAATGTAGCAGGCAGCTGTCATCTTCACGTGTCAAGTGGATGGGGCGGTTACGTGCAGCGGCTTGTCGAAGTTGCAGCTCGGTAAGCAGTTGAGATATACCATCGTAGACGTGAGATATCCATGTCAGAGCATGAGCCTTCTTTATAGTGATTGTATATAGAGATATAGGTATGCTCAATTGGTAAGATGTAATGATCAGGGTTCAAGAAGATCGGCTAAACGGTAGCATGGGAAAAATGTGGGGAATGTTTACAGGCGTTATTGAAGAGACTCGTACTCGCTGCACGAGCAGAGTCAGGTACTCCGGTTAGTTGCGACTTGCCTATTGTAGACGAATGCAGTCGACTTCTCAGAGGGAGAGCACCAGTACTAGAAGATCGACTTGTTGCATCAGCTAAGCCGCGGCTGATCATTCCTCCCACGCCGTCTACACATCCAGACACGACACTCCTTTGTTTCCTACAGTCTGCAAGCAATCCATCAAACTACCATCGTTTCCTTTCATAGAATCAACTCCGTCATCGTTCAACCTCGCGTCTTAGTACCGTCGCGCAATCTCAGCCATGTCCGGAGGCTACGACGTCGATTACGATTCCGACTGCGACGTCTACGATTACGACGATGATTACATCTACGCCGATGCAGGAGCCTACGATCTAGCCGTATGTCGCTGTCCATCGTTCTTTCTGAACAAAGAAGTGCTCACAACTTAGCCAGGATGAGCTCGCTTCTGGAGCCATAGCCGAAGCTCCCGCCCTGTACTACCGCGATGACGAACTCGAAGAATACGACAACTATAATTTCTGGTCCGAGATCGAGTACGGCAACGGCGAGATCTTCGATCAAGACACCAACCCCCAATTACAAACAACCAAAGGCGGCAACAAGACGAAATCAAAGACCGAAGACATCAAAGACACCATCAAGAAAATTCGGTTGCGCGGCATTCAAGATTACCCGTCCGTTCTGTGGAAATCCTCGCAAGAAGCCTTCAGTCTGCGCCAACATTGCCCCGTCTACGACAAGCCACAACAACCCACTGCGCTACTTCCCAACTGGCGACAACTCTTGAAAGATCGACCAGCCGTATTCACTACCTCTTACATGGCTATACACTCTGCCAAGGACGACAAGGAGGTTGAAAAAGAGGATGCTGGATGGGAGGACTTATCTGAGGACAACGGCGGATCAGATCAAGACGACGACATCGATGAAGAGGAGGATGAAGACCAAGACGGTGAAGATGAGGATGTGGGATTGCAAAACATCGACCCGGAAATGCTCAAATCAGCCCTCGCCGCAAGACTATCCGCCTCAGGCATGACAGGCAAAGACCAGACCGTAATGATGGAGGCCATGATGCAGATGCTGGCAGGGGGCGGTGGTGCTGGTATCGAGGACCTGCTTGAGAGTCTGACGTCAAACATGGTAAATCAAGTGACCGAGGAAGGTGGCAACTCATCAATGGGGCAGTGGCTCTCTGGTCAGGGAGTTTTGCTCGAAGAGGAGAATGATGAGGATGAAGATGATGACGAAGAAGAAGGGAAGGAAGACACAAAGAGGACGTCAGAGGATGTCACAATTGGCGCATCTCAGGATTCTTCGCCCAAGGACAGTGTGGCAGCAGATCTACCTGCTGCTCCTAAATCTTCCGAGCCATCCATCGAAGCACTGCTCGAACCGCCTTCGACTGGAAAGAAGCGGAAACACCCTTTGTCCGAAGAAATTAAACAAGACGATGAGACGAGCGAGTCAAGTCCGCAACCAGGACCTGTTCACAAGCGAAACAAGCAAGATGTCCCAAGACCTTCGAATGGCTCCACACAAGCAAAGGCACCCGCACGCAAACCAGCAACATCACAGTCCAAGGAGAAGAGTGCGGGCGGCAAACCTATTGCAAAGCCCAAGCCCAGTGTATCTGCCAAACCCAAGTCCGAGGCAACGAAAGCGACCAAACCCAAGCCTCCAGCTCCTCAAGCCAAAGAGAAAATCCCGCCCACCGACTTGGTCTCAAAGCCGACTACGCGGAAGCGCAAAGCTGCAGATGAGCAAGTACCTGATGAAAAGCCCAAGCGACAATTGCGCAATTTTGCGGCACCCACTGCGAGTAGCCAGAGCAAAAATACAGACACCAAAGCTCCCGACAAGACTACGAGAAGTGGCAGAGCCAGAAAATAGAAGGAGTTGCGATGTTGGAAATATTCTTTCAGATCATCATTTAGGCTAGCTAGGGAGTTTCAGGCGATCCATGTCATGCGTCACCAGGTTTCAGCAATAGGCACCATTTTGGCGCCTAGCATCAGGCATTGTTTCGATTCTTGTTTCTTGTATCGCTGTCAAAAGATGATCTCTCATATCGCAGCAGCATCATGGTGTGCAGCGAATCGACCAATCAGCGGTTGGCTTGCCAAGTTTATGTCTGTAAACAAAGCACAAAAATCAGGGTCCTTGCGATCTCCAAGCCTCTGACGAACAACGGTCTCGCCTAACACTGCATGCATGCGTGCAGCACCGATAGATAAATGCCTTGTCGACGGATGTGGGACGTATTTCCACAATCTCGATCACTTTTTGACGTCTTGTTCATCGATCAGCTGAAAAAAACACACTTTTTGCTGTTCAGCTCAATAACTTGCGACTTTCTTGGATTTTATTTAAAAACGATCGCGGCCATCCAAGGCGGTTTGAGCAAGATTTAATAGGTGCCTATCGACTATCGACAAGTTTGCGTTGTACTGGCTAGCATTCCTTTGTGTATTGGTCACACGTGCCAGGATCAGTCATTGCTCTTACTTTTATTATTCTGCTCCTTGCTTTGCTCTTTCCTTCCTACTCCAATACCACTGGACTGGAAATCGACAACTGAATTATTCTCCCATCTATCAACTCAAACTCGGGCAATTCTATATCTCGGAGAACGGATAATCCAGTATCACTATCTCAGCAGCGCTATCACAAAATGATGTTCCAATCACTCAAGGACCGCTCGTCTTTTGGCGGATACATACGCTTCGTCCTCCGCGTGTTCCAATTCGTCCTCGCCATCACAGTCATCGGACTCTACGGCTACGATCTTGATAATGCGAGAAGGCACCACGTTAGCGCAGATCCTAAGTGGACATATGCAGTCGTGGTTGGCGCTTTGTCTGCCATCAGTGTATTCTTCTTCTTGTTCAAGTACACTCTACGATTTGTCTGGGATCTGATCATGGTGTAAGTTCCCCCTCTTTCCCATCACCAGCAAGAGATCAAGTACTGATAGGAGTGATTCACAGCATCCTATGGGCAATCCTCTTCGGCATCTTCGGAAAACTCTACATTAACGCCAACCCAACACCTCACCAGCACGGCCAGACTAGAATGAAAAACGCAGTCTGGGTGGATCTCGCAAACCTGTTGCTTTGGTTCATCACCTTCCTCTGGGACTTGATGTTGCATTTTACCCGCATGGATAAGATGACACTACACACTGGTCGCGCTCATGTCTAGGGGACAGGCGAAAAGGAAGGCAGGTATGTACCTGTGGATCTGAGGGTCAGATATCCTGTGTTGCTCACATCTGATGCGTGGCATTTGAGAACCAAGGGGGAGTGGGTAGAGGAGACGAGCGAGGCGTATATGGAGTGCAATTGGGCCAAGGAGAGAAGGTTGGCAGAGAAGGAAGAGCAAGAGTCAAAGGATGATCCAGATGCACCGGATGAAATACAGGATGAGGCTTGGATAATGCCTGATGAGCTGTTGCCGGAAGCGTTGTTGGTTGAAGAGATTATGGCCCAGGAAAACGCGCCTGGGGAGATTGAGGCTTCGTACCAGCGTCCAGGACATATTCGAGTTGGTTAAATGAGGGATGATGGAGTTTTTGCTACCTGTGGATTTTTCCATCAATGATAATCAATTTTACTTCTCGCATCACTACTTTCGTGGTCTTGCGAATGACACCATCCTTAATTTTCAGCATCGCTTGACTACCCAGGCCACCTAGAATATGACAAGTGCTGAAGAGCCTGGAGCTCTGTGTGTCTTGTCATAGTCCAACTTCCTAAGTTGTTGACAGATTGGTCGCTGCATTCACCAAGGTGATAGACGGGATGACCGCGGCTGATGACGTGGCTGGTATGTTGCTTCTGCTTCTCTCTGCTGGGCTCAATTTGAGAATCATCCCTGTCTCCCAACAATGTTGAGTAGCTGACTCGAATCTCGAGCAAGTATTCGTGAGCGCCTGGTGTAATGCTCGGCCAGAGCAATGCCCTATCCCAAGATGATCACATGCCCCGATATTTCCCCATGGCTTGACCCCGCAGCGCCCCACGACGCGCCCTGCGTTTACCCTCGGCGTCTTCTCCGTGCATCATTCATCATCCACCCTTGCTCTCGCTAAATATCAAATCAATAAGTTCTTGAATCTGTGATTTGAACCAACCAACAAACATGTTCCGCCATACTAGAGGTCACCGAGGACTCATTCCTGCAGTAACTAAACGGTTAAAGAGCACAACAACAACAAATCAAGGACCAGAAAGACAACCACTCCAATCTATTCTGATCGCAAACAGAGGAGAGATCGCTCTCCGAGTCGGCAAGACAGCTGCTCAGTACGGAATCAGAACGACAACGCTTTACACAGATCCCGACGCACACAGCCAACATGCCTTGAGTTCCCCCTTTGCTATCAACCTCAGCGACCCTAGTCAATATCTAAATGGCGATCGAATCATTCAGACAGCCCGCGATCATGGTTGTCAAGCCATTCATCCTGGCTACGGATTCCTCAGTGAGAACGCAGACTTTGCCAAAAAGTGCACCGAAGCTGGACTAAAATTCATCGGTCCTCCATGGAAAGCTATCGAGGCTATGGGCGACAAGAGTCGATCCAAAGATATCATGACTGAAGCCGGCGTTCCCTGTATTCCTGGATACCATGGTTCGAATCAAGATCCCGATTACCTTAAACATCAAGCAGCACAGATCGGCTATCCCGTCTTGCTGAAAGCTGTCAAAGGTGGAGGAGGTAAAGGCATGCGTATCTCAAGATCCGCCGATGATTTCCTAGATCAATTAGCTTCTGCGAAATCTGAAGCCATGAGCTCCTTCAGTGACGACATCATGCTGGTCGAGAAGTACATTACCACACCACGCCATATCGAAGTCCAAGTCTTTGCAGATAAGCACGGAAATTGTGTCGCGTTGGGCGAGAGAGATTGCAGTATCCAGAGAAGACACCAGAAGATCCTCGAGGAGTCACCAGCACCTCATCTGGACGAAGCCCTCCGACAAGACCTCTGGGACAAGGCTCGGTCTGCTGCTCTCGCGGTCGCTTACGAAGGTGCTGGTACGGTCGAGTTTATCTTTGACAACGACTCGGGCGAGTTCTTCTTCATGGAAATGAACACTCGTCTACAGGTGGAACATCCTGTGACTGAGATGGTGACTGGTGAAGACTTGGTCCATTGGCAAATACTTGTCGCGGAAGGGGGCAAGTTGCCTCTCACCCAAGAAGAGGTGCATGAAAGAATCAAGGCTCGTGGTCATGCGATCGAAGCCCGCATATACGCTGAGAATCCAGACATGTGAGTCGTGACTACCTACTTGAGGATGGACAATACTGACTGGAACAGGAACTTCGTGCCAGACTCGGGCAAACTGTTGCATTTGAGAACTCCTGCGATCACCGACACCGTGAGAATTGATGCAGGATTTGCTGTTGGAGACGAAGTGACATCACACTACGATCCAATGATTGCGAAACTCATCATCCAAGGACCAGATAGGCACGCAGCGTTACAAAAGATGAAGACTGCCCTTGACGAATACGAGATTGCTGGACCGATCACCAACATTGAGTTCGTTAAGCGTATGTGCGTCAGCCCCAAGTTTGTTGCTGGTGAGGTGGAAACTGGCTATATCGAGAAGAACAAAGAGGAGCTCTTCCGCAGAGTCGAAGTCCCTGACGAAGCCTGGGCACAAGCTGCCATTGGCGTTTATATCGCAGAACAAGGCTTGAGCGGTGACGAATCTATCTTGTCCTCTCAGACCGTCGGCTTCAACACTGGACTATCTGGCTCAAGAACATTCGACCTCGTGGAGATTCCGGCAGATGGTAACAACAGTAGCGCATCATCGGTCACTGCAAGCGTCCAGCACGTTGGACCACACACTTTCTCCGTCTCAGTTGGAGGCCGACAAGCCCTTCAAGTCACCAGCAAGCTCGATCAGAACACCAGCATACTCCAATCCTTCTACCCTCATACAAGACTTGAAACAAGAATCATCAGAGATCCTGAGACCAACAAACTAATCCTATTCCAACAAGGACGCCAATACCGACTACAGCTGGCGGTACCGAAGTGGGCCGAGAAAGCATTGGGCATGAAAGATGTAGCAAACAGCGTTTTGGCGCCTATGCCTTGCAAGGTCTTGCGAGTGGAGGTGGAGGAGGGCGCGACAGTTACGAAAAACCAAGCACTCGTTGTCATCGAGAGTATGAAGATGGAGACGGTCATCAGAGCACCGCATGATGGTGTTATTGCGAAGATCGTACACAAGGCTGGGGATTTGTGCAAAGCTGGTACGGCTTTGGTGGAGTTTGCTGGAGAAGAGGAAGAGAAATCATGACCAGACAAGGACAAAACATTATAAACTTCGCAATGTTAAGTTGATGTTGTGTCTGCGAAGGCATCTCATCCTTGAAGGGAAGCTTCGCCTCTCGTCCAAAGCTGTGTGACAAATCGACTGAATCCACGCGTCAAAACATCGATCTACTCAGCCAAGCTTTAACCAAGACCTTGCATCAATGTCATAGCATTGGCAATCAAGCCATTGGGAATATTTGGCACCGGTAAACACTTCCTACATGTTCCGATTGTGTGTTATAATACTTCCGCCTTCCCCGATATGCGTCCATCAAGGTGCTAGAATTTGTACCAACCGTAGCACAACTTCAGACAACTTCCAGACAACCATCTCTTGTGCATACACTCGAATTTCTCGCGCAGCGCCTCTTAGACCGTTATGGCCTTTGATCCTACCAATGTCGACCTCACCACCGCCAGCGCTAGAGACATAATATGTTACCTCCAACTTGGCAAGAATGAATACAATGGCCATCTTCCAGCTCGCATATCTGCAGTCTTTGTCATGCTGGTTGTATCGACACTAGGAACGGCGTTCCCTTACATTGGCAAGCAGATGCCTAGACTGCGCATCCCTATATCTGTGTACCTGTTCGCTCGTTACTTTGGCAGTGGCGTTATCGTATCGACTGCTTTCATACATCTGTAGGACAGCAAACGGCAGACAAGACTTATCAAGGACTAATCAAGAGACAGACTAGATCCAGCGTATCAGAACATCGGGACGAACAGCTGTGTAGGCTTGACAGGGAACTGGTCTATATACCCCTGGACACCCGCCATCATGCTTGCTTCCTGCATGAGTATATTCGCCATCGATGTCACAGCTCAGAAATACGTTGCCGACAAATATGGCCTGGACGTCCACGCCACCAATGTCGAAACCATGATCACCAGCAACACACCCACTTCTCCGACAACCACAACCCGAGTTCCAAGACCAAGGACCGACGAAGAAAAACAATTAGACGACGCTAAATTCGAAGAAGTGGCCTTTGCACAACAATTTGCTGCCTTCTCTATCCTCGAGGCGGGAATAATCTGGCATTCAGTGTTTATCGGTCTCAACTTTGGTGTTGCGGGTAGCGAGTGGTCGACATTATACATTGTGTTGATGTTTCATCAAGCTTTTGAAGGTCTCGGTATTGGTGCTAGATTGTCAACGATTCCT
Source organism: Aureobasidium sp. EXF-8845 (assembly GCA_024195465.1). Lineage (NCBI taxonomy): Eukaryota > Fungi > Ascomycota > Dothideomycetes > Dothideales > Saccotheciaceae > Aureobasidium > Aureobasidium sp. EXF-8845. Next base: position 5,063 of record SWBH01000325.1, on the reverse strand, counting down.
TTTCCGCGCAAGTATAAGAATTGGTTGCCTTGGGTGTGCATTATGGGGTATGGTATCACGACTCCTATCAGTATGGCGATAGGATTGTGTGTGAGGACGACTTATAACAGTGGAAGTTATGAAGCAGTAAGTCGACCTGGAATCAAGGCGGATAATCTGACTGCTAACTGCTGAACAGAAAGTCATTGCGGGTGTGTTCGATGCTATCAGTGCTGGTATATTGGTTTACACTGGACTTGTAGAATTGCTCGCTAGAGATTTTATCTTTGAGCCGCAGACGAGAAGTCACAGACGTCTGGCTTTTATGATGACTTGTGTATTCTTGGGTGCGATGCTCATGTCTGTCATCGGGGCATGGGCTTAGCGTACAATAACCAGAACAATTCGATCGATCTGCTATAAGTTGTAGCTATGCGAGTTCGTATAAAAGCAGATTCATGGAGTAGATACCACAAGCCCAAAGATGTGCCGGACAATATCGTGCTTCGGATCCGAATGGATACACTAGAAGGCATCTCCAGCACAACAGAGCTGAGATCAGAACTTTAATCGACGATGCAGCAAAACGTGGCTGGGGTGAATTCAGAATACATCTCAGCGTCATGAATCAGATTGCAGAAACGTACAGTTTCAACGATAATGCGCAGATGGAGTTGAATGATAAGATCAAGGCTGCTTTGGGTCCAAAAGGGTCTATCAATCTTGGAAAGAATGGTGTGTGGCCGAAAAATCATAATAAGGCTGATTGGAAAGTATCTGAGCAGTAGAGTGGGGATCACGGTATATCACACATGTGTTTCTTTTTTAGTATATCATGGCCAGACAAACATGCCTTGTAGAAGAGGACGGATGATCTGGGGGCTATGTCTGAAGCTACCTAAGCAAAAGTCAAGCATGACTGCAATCGACCGGCAAGGCCAGTCAACATTCAGAGTGAAGTCCGTCCCGTTACCATCGATTCTGTACACAAGCCAAAGTCTCGTCCTCGAGACCAAGATATCATCTCTTCATCGTCCGAGATCATCAGTTTCCCTCGAGTCCCGTTCCAGCGATCCTCTTACTAGCCCTTGTGGCTCCTTTGTCATCCTCATCGCCTTCATTACCACGCTTTCTCTTCGTCAAAGCCTCAGCTAGTTTTGCACTAGGAGTTTTGAGGTCTTTGTCGGCGTTGACTGCTTTAGGTTTTGCGGGTGCCTTCTTTCTGGATGCGGCAGGGGTACCCTTGGACTTAGCAGCCAGATTGAAAGGACTGGAAACGGCGGGTGTTGCGTCAAGTCTCACAACTGGCTTACGGACACGCTTTCCCGAGACAGCTTTGATTGTAGGCTCAGGAGCGGAAATAATGGTATCTGGGGCAGTAACTGCCGCAGTACTTTGTTTGGGTCTTGTACGCTTTGATGCAGATTTGACTGTAGATTGGCCAGCGAGTGGTTCTGGAGTAGACTCGACTGTTGCGGTCCTTGCTCTGGTTCTGGACTCGAGAATTGGAGTTGAGCCCAGCTCCTTGAGTTCTAGTGCACTAAGTGGGTGACCGCCCGGAGGTCTCTTCCTCTTGATCAGAGATAGTTCGTCTGTCTCGCTCGTGTCAACGATATTGGTGGCAATAGCATCCATATCTTCTAGGTTAGCCACAGAGACAGTGGTGGCAGCCTGTGAAGATATAGGAGCAGAGCTGGGAGTCGGGGTAGATCCAGGGGAACGAGCCTGACTACGCAATCGTCCACCAAGATCAACGCTTTTCTTCTCTTCAGCTTTACGAGGCGGTGAGGCTCCAAGAAGTCCAGCCAATTCCTTGTTACCAACTGCTCCTCGGGTAGCTCGTGCGACACCTACGAGTTTTCGCAGGGGAACAGACGTATCTAATGGCTTTCTGGCACGAGATCGAGTTGCTGTTGATCTACTCAACTTGGGTTTTGCCAACGACAGAGGTGTGTTTTTCAAGACGAGGGGAGTTGAGGCAGGAACATGAGCGAGCTCGTCTGGTGATTCTGGAGCGAGTTCGTCAGGCGAATCACGTCGGGCTGTGCCCTTGGTTCTCCGAATCGGCTCAAGTGTGCCCTCGATTATCTCAGCTTCAGGTACGAAGACTGACTCTGCAACGTCTTTCGATTGCTTCTCGCCTGTTGTGCTTGGACGAAGACGTCTCTTCCGAGATGATCCGTCTGTATGAGGGTCATCTTGCTTGCGCTTTCCGCCAAGGGTCACTGTGGAAGGTATCGGCATATCTGCCTCACCTTTTCCTGTGTTTCTAGCAAGCCCGTCCGAGGGTTCAGAGACAATCTTCAGGCCTATCTTGTTTCGTGATGTGCTAAGCAATACCTTGCCGGGCTCGGGCATAGGATTATGGGGTGTCGGCATCGCAGATGGTGTGACATCAACGGCTCCGTCTGAATCAGCTCCGCCCATGTCATCTTGATCAGTGTGCCTGGTGGCGATCCAGCCTGGAGGCGGAGTCAATGGCGACGTAGGCGGTGGAGATGGTGTTACGTTACGCCAGACCACAAGGTCGCTGGGTTGTTCATGGTGACTTTGAGGTAGTTGTGTGTCATTGGTGGCCAAGGAAGTCAGACTCGAATCAGCGGATAGTTTTTCATCAATCTCATCATTTTCGTCGTTGTCGTTGCCAAACTGTGTGCTGAAAGCTCCAACGGTAATCTCAGTAGTGTCGAGATTATAGTCAGAGGGGATATCGATGTATGGGTTGGGTGGGAAAAAGGAAATAGCTGCCGAAGAGGGATCATGTACCACAGTGATATCCGTGTCTTGCGTGAGTATGCTGGAATCGATTGCGTTCGGAAGTCCATACTCGTCAGAGAGTTCGTCTTTGATAGCTTCGAGGCCTGTGACGTCGTGCTTTGGCGTTACTTCACGGGCCTCTGCAGTACGAGATTGCTCATCGGTCACTGGATCTTCGTTATGAGTGAGTTGGTCAAGAACAGCATCATCCTGGGTTGCAGCCACAAGATCTGTCAAATTCGCATCATTGTTTCTTGTAGTGTTCTCAGATGTCGGAGTTGCTCTGTGGTGCGCTGTGATTGTGCCGAGCAAAGAGACTGCTGTCGTAGCTTCAAATGGCAAAGATGCGAGTGGTCCAGTCTCTAGTATATCTGGTTCAACAGATGATGCTCGAGTACTAGATCTGGGCTGAGGACTTGTTTGTCTAGTGCTTGCAGTTGTGCCAGTACGATTGGGAGATGATGTGCATGCAGCTTTGTCGATTGAGCTGGCTTCCAGATTCGAGAGTGATGTAGGAAGGACGCGATCTTCTGACAGGGACGAAAGATCCTTGGAAGGTTTTGCGAAGGCAGGTAAGACTCTGTTCTCTTCCTGGTGGTTGATGTAGGCTGTGTTGGTGGATGGCAGTAAGTCGTTGCTCGGAGATATGATGTTCGTTTGCGAGCGACTGTCACTGCTTGACTGAATGAATTGGTCATCACCAAGTTTACGATCTGACTCTTGCTCTTGATGGAGAAGGGTGTTGTGTGCGGTGTGATCGGTGGAGTTGTGGATAACAACACCAGGGTATTTCGATAATGGAGGCTCTTCGACGACTCTTGGAGGCTCAAGAAGATCTAGCAGATCTTCTAAACGTTGGTCGAATGTATCGACTGCTGGCGTGTCGTCAAAGAAGGCACTGAGAGTTGCTGCGCCTTCCTCCCACCATTCGGGTCGGTCGAAATAGTTTCCGAGTTTACTGAAGAAAGGGCTTTGTGGGTGCCGCTCACCTTCAGCAGCGACGGCAATAGAGGAGTCCATGTTGCGATGCACCAAGACCGCAGCTCTGGATGAATTGAGGAGAGTAACGTATTGTGCGCTTCGTAGGTTATGAGGTGAGAATAGAGCTAGATGAGTTGGATACTGCTCTTAGATAGCTTTCGAAGACTGTTTGTGGAAGATTGGAGAAGACAAGACGCAAGTTGTTGTGCATGGACCTGGGTGGATTTCTTGGTTGGTCGAGAAGTCATTGGGCCTTCCTTCTCTCGAGCATTCATGTCTCCTGCCTGATTAGTACCGTGACGGACTTCATGGAGAATCTTGGGCCTCGAGAGTGAAGTGAAATCAAAACAGCTTGTACACCTTTATACTTTGCCACCACCCAGCAGACAGGCTACTTATTAACATCCCAATCTATGCCCAGCATAGCTATACCGAGAACCCAGGTCTAAAACGCCATTGTCGCCAGCTCAGAAGATTACCCACAGGAAAAGGTCATATCGAAGAAGAGTATACTAGAACGGTATAGCATTGCTGATTGAACCACTGAGATCTGCCGGTGTTGCAAGCATCCTGTGATGTACGCGTCAGCAAAAACGTACGTTGGCAGATGTTGGAGTGTTTATTACTTCTTGCCGGTCTCAGTTGCACAGCAGCCGCAGAAAAGGGAGGCAGGCCAACAGACAATCTAGTTCTTGGTTAGAATTGAAAGTTTCTTGGTAAAGATCAAGTTTCGTACTGCGAGGACAATGGCGCTGGCGAAACCAATGGTAGGGCCGACAACTTTGCAATGGCAAGGATTTTGGTCTGATCGCGTTAGACACGAAATAGTCGAAGACTAGCAAATAGGACATACCAGTGCCGCACTGGAAGCAGACGAAAGGAATAGGTAGACAGTCCATTGTGAGAGATAGAACTTGATCAATACAACTACGTCGGGAGATGGAAGTTGGTCGTTGGTTTGGAGAAACGGAAAATTGACGATTCGGCGATTGATAGAGAAGTGCTTCGTAAGTCGTAAGAGCAATGAACTGATGCGTAAAAGATATCAAGTAGCAGAGGAGAGCCTCTTAAGTTTCTATAACAACTTGGAAGCAAAACGGGAAGCCGGAACGGAAGTCTACGTCATACTCAACGGGAAAGGATCGACTGCCCATCATCCACTTCCTCAACCTGTATCCCGGCTGCATGCAGATGCTTATCCGGCAACAAGCATTTTCAAGAGAAACGGTAGAGTTGCGGGACGAGATAGTGTGAATCCGATCATGACGAAAGAGTGGCATTTTTTGAACCGTTCTGTAGTTCAAAGCAGTATCTCGTTACTGAAAACCTAAGCTAAGAAGAAAAAA
>SWBH01000324.1:0-13570 GCA_024195465.1 Aureobasidium sp. EXF-8845 | reverse complement strand
ATGCTTGCGCTTTGCGTCTCTCGTCTACCTCCCTGTAGGTGTAGACAGTGTCTTTCTGGCTGTCCTGCTAAATTGAGCTAGCAGGCCCGTCGACAGTAGCCCTGACTGCCATTTCGCAATAACCAGGACGTTCATATATGGAAATCTCTTGTATTTAGATGAAGGAATCTGTTAGAGTTATTGATTCGATACCTTCTAGAGTCCCGATTGGGTAAGATAGTGGATTGCCATTACAGGGAATGTGGATAGTTGTGTGTTTGTTGCTTACTGCTGACAATTGTATTAGACATAATTGTTTGCAGATGATGTTTACGTCAGATGAATTAGTACTAGCCCACGAGTCCATTCATAGAGTACTTCGATTTCTCCAAAGCAATGGAATTACCACAAATCTTGCGCTTTGATGTTGGCTGTTCTGTAGAGGTCATCGTGCCGACAGTTTAATGCTTGAATAAATGAGTCCGTCGACTTACTCGTGTGTCCATGATGCAGGCGATCTAACGGAGCGGCTCACCGAACCCAGAAGCCGATAGAGATGGGTCAGGCAGTCCGGACACATGGGAATGTAAAAGATACGGTCGACTGTCATGTTGTCGTTCGGAGGCTTGCGGAAGGGAAGAGTTTCAGGAGAGATGTGACAACTCGGATTGCAATGACTACTACCTAAACAAGCGTTTCTGATAGTCGGCGGCTAGCGATCATTTCTTCAGATTCTTCTCGAGGTCTTCAAAGAGATCGTTCACCACATCCACCGGATCTCTCTCGTCCATGGGTACGTCGGCTTGTGACCACACTTCGTGTGAGTTCTTATCCGCCAGGGTCCTGAGTGTTGCATTCTCAGCACCTTTGTTGACCTGGAGCTTGTAGCGCTTGAACCTTTTCCCGTCCTTGACGATTGTGTCGGCATTGTCGATGCGGACCCCAATCTTCTTATCATTGTTGCCAGCCTGTATAGGGGCTGCTCTGGTTCCGGGTGCACCTTCGCCTTGGGCTATCTTTTTCACTCGGGATGGGCTTGACAGCACCCAATCTTTGAGAACCTTCAGAGACTCCTTCAATGCGCGACTCATTGTGGCTACCGTAGATCAGCAGGATCCTGGTGAGGAGCCCTGATGACCGAGGGTACATACCGGAATGTGTTCTTTTGTTCGTACTTCTATACTATTAGTAAAATAATAACAAACTATTTAAGCCTTGAACTGTACAGACCAGTCTTGTAGTGCGCTCTCGGGATCGTGACGATTGACTACTAACGATACTCTTCGGGGAGCGAACGTCCAGCTATATGAGCCTCATTAGTCGATGCAGGCGCCCATTGGAGACACGTATAATGTCACAGATCAGACGGCCGACTAACATCCAATGAATATGCGTGCTTCCGCCTATCTTGCGACTATCGCGTTAATTATGCAGGGGCGAACAAGCCATGTGACGAGTCCAGTCTTATTGCATGCTCAATCTCCCAACTTTGGCGTTACATGGATTAGCCGCTTGTTCTGACTCGCTTGACTGCGTGGATCATGCGCGATATTCTCGCACCTAGCCGCCTCAACAGACCGTCGAATAGCCATTGCGGAACGATCTAGGGAGGAACAGAGGATCATTATCGATATTGGTATTAGCAGCGACAACGTCATGAGTGTGTCCACTGATGACTAGCCGACAGAAGTGGAAAGGCTGAATGCTGGTTGTGGAGGAGACTGACCAGACCTGTCGCTGCAACGTGACTAGCCCTAGATTACGTAAGCAGGCTCGCTGGCTCGCTCGTTCTCTCCTCCCCCACCACCACACCGCAAAGAACAATATTACACTGTACACCATAAAAAACACACCTGCCCAGCCGCAATGCAATGAGTTGTCTCTTTAGACGTCTTCGATTGACAAATACAGCAGTGGAAAAAAAGGCCTTACATGGTTTAGCAGTCAATCAATCAACGCGACGTGTGGCTACGCCCAGTTTCGCAACCCCAAGGGCAATACACATTCCAAGGGCAAATATACACAACGAGCCCTGCTCGATGTGGACGATGGAAGCCCTTTCGAAAAAAGATCTGCCATCGGATGCGGAAATCTTCAATTTCACAAGGGGTCGTTTTGTCGATAACGAGGAATACGAGCTGTCACAACGGCATCGTACCTTCAACGTTACTGAGCTTGCACGGCAAGCAGCGTATGTCACACAAGCAGATCGCTGCGTCAGCGTCAGGAAGTACTCCGATGGTATGTATAACAGAGTACTGCTGCTCTCTATGAATAATGGGAAGGAAGTCGTCGCCAAGATTCCGAATCCCAACTCTGGACAACCACATTTCACGACTGCGAGTGAAGTTGCGACGATGAAGTTTGTGAGTATATTGCTTGAGTCCTTTGCAGCAAATTCTCATATATGCCAGGCTCGCGAGGTACTCCGTACCCCACTGCCAGAAGTATATGCTTGGAGCTCAAAAGCACATGAGACTCCTGTCGGTGCAGAGTTTATCCTGATGGAGAAGATGAACGGTGTGGAGCTCGAGACGATTTTGCCGAGAATGAAGATACAAGACAGGCTGGAAGTCGTAAAAACTATCGCCGGTTATCAAAAATCATGGGCGTCCGTTTCGTTTGAGCAGTTCGGTAGTCTCTACTTTCCCGACGATGTCGATGGGTCAGCACTGCCGACACTGACGTACATCGATGTTGAAGGCAGGAAGGTGAGCGATCCAAGGTTTGTCGTCGGGCCTTCGACAGGGCGGGAAATGTTCGATGACGGCCGAGGGACTATTGAGTTTGATCGCGGTCCATGTAAGTTTCGAGCTCTTCTATATAGCAGACTGGTCTAATCTAGTCTAGGGAAGTCACTAGAAGATTACCATATTGCGATTGGTAAAAGAGAGATTGCAAGTATACGGAACATCCCTCGGCTCCCGCCATCTCCAGTGACTTTACAGGGTCTCGGTCTATATGAATCCACGCGCGAGAAGAAGGTAAATGCCCTCGAGACTTACCTGAAGCTGTTCAAACATCTATTGCCTGCAAACCGATACCTAGGATCAGCACGTATCTGGCATGGAGACCTTCATGCGGGCAACATTTTCGTGGATCCAGCCAATCCCACCCAAATTGTCGGCCTTATTGACTGGCAGTCCACCGAGCTCGCACCTCTATACTTCCAAGCTCGTCAGCCTCATTTCATAGACCATGAAGGACCGAACATGCGTGGCCTCGAGCGCCCAGTCTTACCACCAGACTTTGCTCAACTTGATGCCGAAAGAAAGAGAAAAGCCCAGACTCTGTTTCTTCAACAGTCCCTTTGCGCATTGTACAGAAAGATTATCCATGACGAAAGTCCAGAGATATACGAGTGCCTCGAGTTCCAGGAGTCCACGGCATTCACACTCCTTCTTCTCGCTCGTAACATACTGGTCGACGGAGAAGCATCTTACATGGCGCAAGCTTGCGAGCTTGAAACTATCTGGGAGACTCTTCCCGGAACTAAAGGCATTGACTTCCCCCTTCGTTTCTCGGAAGCAGAGCTCGAGATCATAGGAGCGGATCTAGAGAGTGCGAGAACAGGTATGACTGCGATGCAGAGAATACGTATGTGCCTTGGTGACCTCTATCCTGAACAAGGCTACGTGCCGCTCGCTCAGCACAAAGAAGCAGTCGATGCGCTATCTCGGCTTACCAACCAGGTGTTGTCTGAGGTAGCTGAAAGGGCTGATAATCCTGACGAATAAGCATCAAGCACACAAGACACTTCTCAAAGAGCATGTTATCAACACTATATCTCCTCTAGTCTATCACCTCAGTACTCAGGGGACTGTGGATGGCCCAAAGTGTAATGCCGATTGCCTACCGCCACCACTCGCCGACTAGTTGGGATCTGGCGCCTACTTTGTCGTTGGCTGCAAGACTGTCAACGACTTCAGCATGATTTTGAATCCAAGGTATGACAATCTCGGCACCAAGAAGATGTAAGGTACAGTACAATCTGTGCATAGATTTGTTCTAAGCATTATTCTGACTCTATACGGACAAGCTACTCTAGGGTAGCAGCTATAGCCTACATCCATTTCAATAATGTCATGATTCCTGTCGATCATCTCTTGGACGAAGGGGACAGAGGCTTCCAGGTCAACAAGAGCAACTCCAAACACGAACGCTGGGCAATGACCGCAGCAGTGATACGATGGATGCGAGCTGTCATGAGAGAGTATCTGGAGTGACCCAACCAACGCCTTATCTTTGAAAACCCGCTCTCTGAACAACTTGTCATCCGTGGGAAGTAATGTTTATCGCGATGAGACACATATACGCCAGATTCAAACGTTGGGTCTCTTCTAAGACTTGCACGCATGACTCAACACAGAGACTACGCAAGCTTGGCTTGGGCGGATTACGCGCCGGATGATCGTGATGTCCTACCGAAACCAGAACAAGCATCTCGGCGGACCCATCAGCTTGCTTAAGTCCTTTACGACCCGCTGTGCCTAAGAAGTTGCTGATGATGCCTGCAACGTCTTTGCAGGCCGTGACATCACTGGAAGAGGTATGGGGAAAGTTATAGAGCTGTTGCACCGCACGTATAGATCCGACGCTATCATGAGTTGTAAAGAAGGAAACCTCGAGCGACTTGGGCGTTTGACAGGCTTCCAAGCAGATGCTCAAGGCAAGGGTGTAGAACCAGTTTTAAGCCTTTGCATTCTAGATCCGCCCACAAAGCTGCTGTCTCACTCTTTCGCGGTCTTGCTGCCGTCATGCTACCATTTTACTGTGTTACTTTCTTACCATCTTGCTGTCTAATGATGTACAAACTCTCACACAAAGTTAATCAGCACATGTCGCATCGTGTTTATGATTGAACGTCAGAAATTACACGAAATCCTCATGGTAAGCTTGAGAGAGACCCATGCCGCGCTCATCAAGACGAAGAGTACAGCCGGACATGAGAGATGTCGCACCTGCGGATGCTAAAGAGGAAGTGGGCCGCCAGTCTTTGCCTGGTTCAATCCCTCCCTGTGTGAACCGCCAGTATGTCGTACGATTTGGGAGAGGCTGTGGACAGATGTACATCCATTGACACGTGGTACCATACAAGACACAGGTGGGTAAAGAGCTAGAAGAATGTTGAGGCACTAGGACTCACGCAACATATGGAGATCACATTGCATTGTCCGCGCTGTTACATGCCCTTTTGGCTTTCGAGACTCGAATCGTCAAAGTGGCGTCAGGTCAAAGTAATAGTTTCGATTCCCATACCCATTCAGCTGTCTCAATAGCTGACTCGAAAGTCCAGCATGGATGCTCACGAGACCGTGAGTAGATGTGTCACTCGATACCCTTTCATGTAGTAGCGCCTCAAGAATCCACCAAATGAATTAAAGGTTCAAGTTGGACAATGAAGATCGCCGGGTATGTACACTGAGCATAAGATTGTGATGATGTGGGAATAGCCATAGAGACAGGATATTCCGATCTCCGATGAAGTTGTCTAAATACGCTTCAGGTACTAAGTATATTGCATGACGAGGTGGAGCTTGCAATGCTCTATTTTGCATGCTCCTGGACGAAAATTACAGACTGCTGCGTAGAGAAGGTCGAGCACGTCGGCACCAGAGAAGGAAGGTGATAGAACGTTAAACACTATACTGGACCTACGCTGCTTCCAATTGAACCAGAACGGCAGCATTGAATTTCAGAAAGGTCAGTTTCCCAGACGATTGGCCTAGCACGGCAGTGTTGCTGGAGATCGCAGAGCAGCTCGGCCGATAATCTGGCGGCAGCCAGAGTATCTTCCTTGAATCCCACATCACCCAGTCGTCGCTTATGCATATCGGACTCGATGTTTGACTAGAAGGCATGGTTACCGTTGTCGCGACTGTAGTGATCTCGTGAAAACCGAGATCTGATTGGAGAAGAGTAGGAGTAGAAAAGGAAAGCCTACAGATGCCGGCACCGAAAAAGAGACTTTGGATCATGGTCCGTTGGTCAATGTCCCAAACATTGATGGTTTTGTCTTCCGATGCAGACGCCACCAGCTTGCCATCTGGCGAGAAAGCGACTGCGTTGACCGAATCCGTATGACCCTCCAGGGTGCTGTGTGCTTGTCCAGATGCTGCATCCCACAGCCTGACTGTGTTGTCCCACAATGCAGAGGCTACGAGCTTGCCGTCGGGCGAGAAAGCGACTCTATTCATTACGCAGTATGTATGGGCTTCGAGTGTCTGTACACATTCGCTCCATCTGTTGATCACCTCAGGACAAATGCTTATCCATTCTGGGATGAATCTGGAGTATGCCTATCGCACAATACTTTCTCTGGGGCTAAAGAACGTTGCTGACACGTATAACTGCAGTGGCGCTTTCTCGACAAGCGTTCTATTCTGAAGCACGAACCGTCTGACATCGTATACTACCTCTTGAGCCCTACAGTTCTGCCACGCCTTTCACAAATTAGCCAGGTACGGGACATGTCTCCATGGCTCAATGCTTACCACTAAAGAGCTCAATTCTATGTTCATCTGTACGGCCTCAGCCACTTTGTCCATCCAGCCCAGGGTTTCTAGCCAATGGAGTAAGTTCTTCTGAAGAAAATCAACGACTCTCGCATCTTCTTCTATTGTTCTGCCACTGCGCAGCAGATGGGTCACCCAATAACGGCAAGAGTACTGAAGGTGGAGTGGTATATACCTGTCAACACTCTGCCCTTCCAACTGCGTTGGTCCGACGCCTGGATGTTGGAAACCACACATATACTGTTTTAGCCCAGTTGACATAACTTAAAAACAGTGGCTGAAGAGATGGTAATGCAACCGTGTGTCGTTAATCACAAACCGTTGATCGATGCATCTTCGTGGGTCCGACAGAAACTCACGAAAAGAGGGGTGGAGTGGTCGGATAGTGGAGCTTGGGTCAGTAGGTATATACAAGACCGAGCGTAAATCTCTCAGAGCTCCAATTACGTCTTCCTTCTCCACGTCAAGTAGAAGAGCTACCGAAACCGCGTCCAATGGTTGTAAAAGAACGACGAGAGGCTTAACGACATTTTCGAACAGCCAAAGCACCTTTTCCCTGACATTGTCCTTGCAGTTTCCAGGTATGGTCTGTTGCAGGACCTTAGTGTAGATGTCATCGATCGGCGACAAGGATTCTCGACAAGTGCCGATGTGCTGCAAGACAATTGTGAGCCGCTCTCTGGATAGCCTTTCGTCTTCCATTAGAAAGCGGCATACTGTAGCAGCATAGATGAACAGAGCATTGGCTCGCTCAACCAGATTGTTGACAATATCTTCTCCTGACCAGTCAGCAGAAAGAGCTCCAAGTTTGGTTCTGATCAAGGCAAAGTTGCTTTCGAAGAAAGCGCGTATGTCTCTGTTGATAGTGTCGCGGGAGATGTCGTCTAGGATGACCTGCCTGTGAACGATCGCGGGGACAGCATTTAAACCAAGATATATGGGTGTCTCAGGTCGACTAGTAACGATGGTGCGTAGCCTAATAGCTGTGAGATCTCCAGCCTGGATCAAAAGCTGGAGGATGTTCTTTATGTCGTTCTCATCCTCGCACTCATCCAATGCGTCAACTATGATGACCAGAGCTCGAGAAGGCGGATGAAACGAGACCATACGCTTGAATAGTTCCAAGATCCCCACACGGGAATCAAGCTGTGAGATCGGCTCGATAATAAGAACCTTCCATTGGTCTTGCCGGGTTTTGCGGACGATATCTGGATGGTCAGACACAGCCTCACTGATACCTGCTCGTAAGGCTTGCGCCCTGTCCACGATCAGCTTCCTCGAAGCGGCTAGCTGTCTCGCTATGGTAGTCACAAACAGCCGAGCATTGCCGACATCTCCACCAGCGCGAGAAAAGAAGAAGCTGGCTCCGAGGTATCCGCTATCGTGAAGCTCCCGAGCTATGGTGCGTGCAATGGTCGACTTGCCGGTACCTGCCATGCCGCTGAGCCAGAAGACGCATTTCTCGTCTTCGACATTGTGTATCCATGCTCTTATCTCTGCCAACACCTCGACACGGGTGTCCTTCAGGCACAGCGGGTCAAACTGTTTTTCGGAGGAGTTGAAGGCGGCTTGTTCAGCGAAAGGAAGACGATCGAGAGGGTTTGAGCCACTGTCATGATTGAGTACGTCCATCCTTCGAGCGTGGGCGAGGCAACAGACCTTCCATAGTTGTGGACATCTCCTGCGCAGTAATTCCCATAGCTGTCGCCATTCAATTGGCGACCATCTTGAGTCGCGATGGGACTTTGGTAACGATGACCATGCCCACTTCGTGCTGTAGGATCAGTCATGGTCAAGGATGCATCAGCTCTGATGTCGACGGTAATGTGAATATGACGACCCGGCTTGGACGCTGTTGACATCCATTACGCCAAAGACGGACACAAGACAAGATCACGAGGCGCGGCTCGCTCACTCAGCCTCGCGATATCGAGCTGAAGTCACCACACAACATGGGCTTGACTATCGTGACTGCGGCTTAGACTCGACGCGTGCTTGCTGCAGCTGACCTCCATGCATGGCGCTGCCGCAGGTGATTGTTGGGATCAACGCATGAGAAAGGCTTACCGTTCGTGCTTAGAGTGGGCTCTTCAATGCTGCTGATGTCTCGCTTTCTCTCAATGAAGACTTAATCTTTTTCGGGCTTGCTACACAGCGCGTTTGCACGCGCGAGTCCATCAACAACCTAAGCCCCTGTTGGATACGCCATCAAAACAGGAAGATTGCAGAGACAGACATGAAGCAGTAGAAGGCAGGACGAACCCCACAGACTGACACAAAGTGCTCTCTATCCAACTACAAGAACATAACCACCACCTTGATTCAACTGCCTCTAAGCAGTGTTTGGCTGATAAGGAAGAACACGACATAGGGAAGTGCCCCTATGGAGGAGGCTTGCACCCTCTAACACTCAAGGGAAGGAAGTGTGGAGTCACTCTTCCTAAGAGCACATTGGAGTACTAGGCGTTTGCGATTAGTTCAAGGTCTGAGAGACCTTCACCCACCTAATACCTTATGTAACTAAGAACGATGGTTCTGATTGGCTGGAAAGCCTCTTAACTATGGACAGCTCATACCCCTTGCGGGGTAAATAGCTTGAGGAAATCAAATCAAATCAAGGCATTAGTTAGACATATTAAGTAGCTAGTAGGAGATAAATCGCAAGGTATTTTGTAAAATCTTCATAGCTTGATCAAATCAATCAATCAACTAATTAGAATGATTGGGTAGAAAATAGACTCGAATCTGGGATGATATAGAAGAACAGTCTAACACTTGTAGGAGGGAGTAGTACGTCGAACGTGCGAACTTCATTCTCTAATCCCTAGAGTGTTGTTCAGTAGAAAATTATGTTAACAGAGATACCAGATTGAAAGCTAGGTAAGAGAAACGGTATGACACATTGCGCAAATGCGTCTCTATATGTGGGCGACGGGGGACGAGTTCATTTATAACGAGACCTGAAATCAAATCCTAGAACGTTCTTCCAAGCAGCTGAGTGGCCAATGAAAGACTCCGCAGATCCTCTTGATGGATGGAACCTCAGCGGAGTTCTGGACTTTGACATCGGACCAACAACAAATGACGTGTACGGCAAACTCTTTTGCTACCTAAGAAGCCTCTTCTCTTCTTTCCACCAACGCGTAGCATCGCATAGTGTGAGATTCCATCTGCTTAATGTGGATGCGACAGATCTGCCTGATCAACTTGGAGAAACAAGGTTCGCACGAATTGAGGTACCGTAGACCTTGTAATCGATATCTCTTCTGAAAAGGATAATATGCTGATAGGACCACAGGTCGCTAACATCTCCGACCGCGGATATCTAGGAATCACTCAAACTGCCACATGCATGAGTCACTTGTTGCAATCTCCTACCGAAAATAATCATGCAACATTGTTGATGCTCTTCATGAATGCTGTGGAAGAGGAAGTGAGCAAAGAAACGAGCAGAGAGGGCATAAAGAACCGCGAGTCAGAAATAGAGTGCGTCATTCAGTACAAATCTTTCACTACCGCATCGCTCTTGGGTCTCCTCGGTCATGGTTCAGAGAGTGTACTGATGGCCTCCTCTCTGCCACTTGTGCGCGACCTGGACAAGTACTTCAGCAAGTGAGTGAACTCACATGCTTCTCATCCCTCCATATTGGCCTTCGAAGGGCGCTTCTGTGAGTGTAGTGTCGAAATATCCTTCGCCGTGGAGTTTGCGATATTTGCCTTTGACAATGATGAACATTGCTTCCCAGGCTTTGCGATAGTGTTCTAGTGCTTCGAGTGGTTGGTTGGCCATCAGAGCTGCATTTCCTTCATCTTTGTGTGCGGATGCTGCGATGAGGCGTTCGGTGGGTGTACCCAGTGGTATAGCCATTAATCTCTTCATCTCTGCCACGACTGCATCGTCGGGGAAAGGTGTCCCTGAAACCTCCACCTTCATCAAATTCTTGATCCTGCCGAATGGAAACAACAACTTCTGTTGTAGACTCTTCCTCATCTTCTCAATTACTGCACCACCACCCAACACAGCATTGCTAAGAGGATCCTGCAACGTCAATCCCAGTGACAAATGCTTGTTCAACTCCGGATAATCAGCCGCGGAGTAAAACCAACTCTCGCAAAACTTGTCCAAGTCATCGATATGTATAACAAACACATCCTCATCCCTTTCCACTCCTGCAAACACAATGTTCACATGCAAACTATGTTGCGTAAACCTCTCTGCTACATCCTCAGAAGCGATTATAGCCACTCCATCTTCACCGACTTGGTATTTGGATTCAGGAAACGGCGTGCTGATTTTCACAAAGGTGTTTTGTTCGTGGAGGATACGTGAGGCTTCGTGGTGGAGTTGGCGGCAGCTGAGGAGGAGGGATGAGTGCGTGTAGGTGTATGTGTGGGTTTCTTCGGAGGTGGTGTGCAGGTTTGCTGTGGGCGAGAGGATGTGGGTGTATATTTGATCGCGGATCTCTCGGGGGAGGTCGAGGAGATTCATCGTTGGTGTTTAGTGAGAGTACAGCCTTGGGCCGAGGCAGGAGACGGTAGAAACAGTGAGTGTGGTGGAAGAGAAGAGGAAATACAATAATTGGTGTTGTAGATCCGTGTTGCTTGGTCATGTACCTGGAAGATCGGCGTTGTGCCGAGGTCTCTCAGAAATCTAGAGTGTACGGGTGACCCTGCTTCATTTGTATCCATCCTTTGGATCTCAAACACATTTCATTGTTGTTATTCAGAACTCTGATCCAGGTAGAAGTGAATTTTGGTTAATAGTTGATATATGATGATGATATTAGACAGAGGTCGATGACATCTGGCAGGACTTCCGACAAGGATTGAACGGAGACACTTTCGTCACCAAAAGTGATCCGTGGATCTCGCAACGTCTCATTACTACACAAGTATCTTAGAGCCTAGACACAAGAGAAAGATGGTTCAAGTTCCGACATATATGTAATCAACAAAGCAGGGAAAGAAACGTGAATCTAACACGGAATGCATGTAATTGCGTTGAAGCGGCTGGCTTCCACATCCGGCCGGCTTCATGTCAACCTCCCTCTTAAACTGGAATAACCGCCTGCAACTTTGACGATGTTCTGCAGCGTACGCAAAGGGTACTACTGGGCCTTGGCGGCGTTGAACATCATATATGCTACAGGCAGTACAGATAAGGTGGTTACTCTGCATCTTGACGACACTCCGCAAATCATCTTCATTTGGTCATCAGCTACAGACAAATGACCGACCCATGTTTGTGCAGCGATGGTCATGGCTCGTTGAAAGTGCCTGGTTTCTCCGACGTTCCGCTCGATCTTGAGTTCCACCCTCAGCATCGGTTTACTCATGGTGCGACCGAATGGGCACAATGGCCGAACCTGACCGCACGAGAACTCGCTATGCTTGGTCTTATGAACGACCTGACTGAAGAGCATGGCTGGCATGAAGACATATTCGACGATAATCTGATGGTAGACTGGCGTATGCAGGCACTATCGAGACCGCTTATAAGTCCTAAGGCATGGGACTGGTGCTTGGTCGAGCTGCGGGATAAAGCTCTGTATTTCGAACAAACTGGCAACATCGTGGTCTTCAACACTGGAGCGGGAATTGTCAAATCCGATGCAGTTGCGGAAATGATTCAGACTGAGTTGAGGGACGCTGCGGAGCGTCCTGAAGCGGATGAGAATGCCTCGAGGCAGCAGGGTGTGCTGAATCTCGTTGATCCAAGCTTTTTCCCCTTGGTTTACGGTAGAACACGCGTTCTGATGGACTCAGGCCGCGTGAGTCTCGACAGTACTATCAACTGCTTCGGCCAGGGTGAAACAGTGCTTGGATATCCGCCTGGCTATTTCCGCCGTCAAAGGCACGTTCGGCCGCATTCATCATGGTCTGAGGAGGCTACCCCGAGAGAAACGAATCGCGACGATGAAAGATGGTCAGCCCGATGCCAATGGCTACCTTGTGAAGTGGATTTCATCAACAACTTAGGAACAGACGTACAATTTACGTCTTACGTGAACAATCTACATCCGATCCGATCCCGCGCATTATATGGGACAATTGCAAAACTTATCTCCCAATCGATTGAACCATGGAACCAGATCCTCATCAAACAGAATAGTGGTCGCACTCCGATGCGGATAAGGACATACGGTGTTGAATCGGACAATGAGAGGCCTGAGTGGGCTACCTGGGACAATCTGAGAGAGCTGGAGAGCGATCGCAACAGTACCGCCTTCCAAAAAGCCGTCGATGAGATCAAAGAGTACCTCGCCTTACCTGAAAAGCTCGAGGAGAGAGAAGGGAATCAAATCTCACCGACATGGGAAACTGAGGATGGGGGCTTGCTGGAAGTACTCTACACAAAGTGGAAGAGACTGAGAACCTGGCGGCATCCTGAGCCTGGCACAGCGTTTGGTTACAACGATTGGAAGACTGGCCGGGCGGGAAAGACAATCATCGACAGGAAGATCGACGATCCTGACTTCAACACTTGCCACAACTTCTACAAGGTTGCCCTGCAAGACAGTTTCCGCAAAAAAGGCCTCCAAGTTGTCGTTAAGATTTCATCGGTCGAGTTGACACCAGAAGACTCAGCTTATGGCGGTACTGATTGGCACCTCGACGGGATGCTAAACGACCACATTGTGGCTTCCGCTCTTCATGTGTTCGATGTTAAGAATGTAACACAGGCACGACTTTCATTTCGCCAACAGACCAGGATGGAACAAGAGGAATTCCACTATAGCAAATACGAATTGGAGAAACTGATGGAGGTGTTTGCAATTCCTGGCGATGCAGAAGACATAGACGACGACGTCATGTTTGATCTCCCACCCTCTCTTCAGGATCTGGGGTCAGTCGTTGCACCTCAAGGCCGTCTGCTGGTGTGGCCGAATGTTCTACATCATCGTATGGAGCCCATTCAGCTGATTGATCCTACCGTGTCAGGACACTGCAAATTCATATCTCTACATCTAGTAGATCCTCATTATCGAATATGCTCGACAAGGAATGTACCTCCACAACGACACGACTGGTGGGTCGAAGAGGCAATTGAAGCGACTGGAGCGGCCAAGCATGGC
>SWBH01000323.1:0-13585 GCA_024195465.1 Aureobasidium sp. EXF-8845 | reverse complement strand
GTCTTTCACGTGGTGCGTATGGCAGAGTGCCTTCATCATCCTGCATGCCGCACTTGAAGGTGAGATGCCGAAGTCAATTGCGAGAAGGCTTGCAGACGATAGCGTCGAAATTCTCAAACACCTCGCACTCAGAGGGAGTGTTTGGCCGAACGTGTGTGCAGTCGCTATCAACGATCTTTTCCTCAGACTACTCTTGGACTCTGCCGTCACGACACCACAACCACCATCGACTGATACGGATCGTGTAGAGCAAGAACATGAAGCTGTTTCTTCGCGAAATGTAGGCTTGGATGCTCTTCATCCAGGCGACAGGAACCTGCATAACAGTTCTCATGTATCTACAGAGTCTCGCACGGAGAATGACTTTCCCAATACCACAGACCTGTTCCCCTTGACATTCGTTCCTCAGTTGTCTATACCTTGGCTATCTGGACCCGACGCAGCTGCAACTACCACCACTAACGTCTTCGAGCAATTCGATATTCCTTTCTGGATGGGCGATGATCAATACACATCTCTCTTGGATTTTGATATATAAAAGGGAGGAGAACTTAGGAAGTCTCGATTTAGAAACGTATGTAAAGGCTATCAAGCAGTTCAAGTAGTAACTTGTATCCTCGAGCGAAGCACCAGTAGCAGTACTATACTGACTATAGAGAATAAAGCAAAACATAACAGAAGAGGAGGGCATACAGAGATGGCCGCTGTAGCCGATTTGACAAACTCATGTCTCATGGTGGAAATCGCAGAGTTCTTTCCTTCAGGAGCTCTTGGGTGGGTTGTTGTGATCGCCAAATCTCTTCTGCAGGGCTCTGTGTCGTTGCCCTGCACAAGAGGAGGCAGGGACACAGTTGCTACGTCTGCAGAAGGTATTGGTGATGCAGACGTCACCAGAGTCGCACTCGGTGTCAGAATTGCAATTCCGACCGCACGGCGGATCAGCCTGCACGCAGACATTGCCACCCGAGATCCTTTGATAGCAATTGTATTCACAGGTGTCCGAACTGGAACGCATACATACATTAGAGCTCCCATCGTATGTGTCGTATCTGAGGGGATTGTCGCAGGACGGTACGTCGCCTCCCGTGGGAACGATTACGGTTGCAACAGGAACTCTCGCTGTAGTGGTGGTCTTGGTGACTCCTGCGCATGAGCAAGCAGAAGCAAAACGCGCAGATGCGCTTCCGCTCGGAGTGCATGCTGTTTTGGCATAGGCAGGCAGACTGAAAGGAGCGACAGTGGTACCGGTAGTCTCCGGCAAAATGGTTGTGCTAGTGCTGCCGGAAGCAATGGTTGTAGTGGTGGCTGCAGGATAGACCGTGACCAATTGGAAGCTGGAGCAGTCGGTGTTGATGCGAGATGAGGGTCGAGCTGCGCCACTGGCAGTACCGGTCAGAGCACGAGCACAGTTGTCCTGTGAGGACATTAGTTAACAAGTTCAGTGTCGAGCTCTCGACAAGAATTGACCAACAGAATTGCACTTTGCTGCGCTAAGAGTTGGGATAGCAAGGAAGAAGATAGATGCTTTCATAGTGTTCAATGATAGACACAGAAGTAGATGATTGTGATGATGAGAAGATGGAGTCGAGGTCGGCGATCGGACTCATATTTATACCTGAGAGCTCGGTGTCTTACAAGAATCGTCAGATCCTAAAAGAGGTTCAAACCCCTTACGACTGCTTCATGCAAGCAGCCTTGACGATGTCCTCGCTCAGCTGGACTTTGTTGTTCAGCACTGCTCGGAATATGGAGGCATGAGGATCATTCTGTTGTACACAAGAGTAACGCTTTTGAGCAGGGATCCCTGCTATAAACTTGGTAGGATCATTGATACTCCGGTATCGACGATACATCAAGCTCTTGGCCAGTCATTCCATGATGCTCCCAAAAGCGGAGCAAGAGAACAATCTTTGTTATCCGAGCCATGGTCACTTATCATTGTTTCCCTGTATTCAAGCTCAGCTCTTGACCTCAGCTCCGCTGTCATACTCAGCTGCCAAGCCATGCAGGTCGAGTGACAGCCGCCTTCGTATTGATTTTGGCTGGAGGGCGCAGATAGTCTGAACGTGGCGCAAAGCAGGGATGGAACCTTCGTCGCCGGGTGAAACGAAAGATGGTCTGTTGTGCTCAGGGTTTCTTGTCTTGTCGTTTGTTGCTTATCGCTCGGTCGAATTGAGGTCGGAGAGGTCGCTCGGTGGTTTCATATTTGATTGTAGCATCATCATGATGACTGAGAGGGAGAGAATGAGATAAGCACTCATGACTTGTTTGTGAGGTCGCCTTGACACGACCGGAGGTGCTCGAACATATAAGATGTGTGAGAAGAAAGAGAAGGTCTGAGCCGAGAAGGAATGACGCGCCGACGCCCGGAGCTCCTTCCCGCGCCTCGAAGTTCTGCGAAGAAGCACTTCCGATTACTCAACAGTGGACAGGGTATTATTTTGTTGCTTTATTTCCGTCTTTATGAACAATCCACATAGATTGTGTCCCGCTCATACTGGCGAATCAAACATGTGTTGCAACAGCATTCGATGTCTACCACCAAAGAATCTCGCTCAACCTGGACATCATGCAAGTGCGATGTGACGTCAATTTGCTCCGGTGGATTGACGGTGACTATTCATCCTATGATTCGAGGATATTTGCCATACTATCAAGCTGGGTATCTAGCAGCAACAGCATTGTATTCTTTCTGTGTCAAAGGAGTAACAGACCCATGCTTCAATCCTTGAGGGAAGTTGGAATAGCTTGACACAGTCCAAGCCACACTCTTTGCCGGATCAGTCGATTGGTATGGCACATATTGCGTGTAATCATCCAACAACAAATGATACAGTCCAGGGGTAACATTGTCCGCAAACGATGCAGGTCCCTCTCGCGGACTCTCTGGTCTCACGTAGCCTGGTGTGCGTTTCCAACTACCGAACAGACCTCCAGTGGTGGTCTCAACGTAGACTTGGTTGACAGTCTCGTTTTTCAAGAAACGAGCAAAGTTGCCAGTTTTGCCCAAGTACTGGAATTCTTGATCAATCAGAGGGGTACCAGCGAGTGCAACATAATCTTTTGCTGCTGCGAAGGCGACGAAATCTTTTGTTGTGGTGTAGCGAATTCTGTCGAGAGTTGCTGTGCCAGTATGTTTGATATCTGAGCTTGCGTATAGACGAGACGACCAGAAAACATAGAACTGGGAAGTTGCATCATCCCAGACGGCCGAAGGTGCCCACAGCATTCCAGCATTTGCATTCTCGACTCTGAGATAATGTGTCAGTGGACTAATTAAAAAGACACAAAGGACGACACGACTCACGTTCGAAGAGCTGATGCAGACCAGTTGACCAAGTCGGTCGAGCTCCAGACCACAATACCACGGCTTCCAGTTCTCGTTGCAGCATCCCAACTGAACCCAGCAGCATTGATGTCAAGGTCTGTCTCCGTCAGCATCCACAATCAAGACCTCCGCAACCTCGAACACAAAACTCACCAGTAGCGATCATGTAGTACTTCGTTCTGGCACCATCATGAGCCAAGAAGATATCGCGGACGCCCTTCGTGCCAACGTTCGACTTAAGGACGGGTTGACCTTTGTTCAAGAAAGTGTAACTGCCTGCATCATTGCCTTTCGACAAATGAAATTGAACAGCTGGAGTAACGTCTGAGAAGGTAGAGATGAGGTAGCCGACATAGCTCTCAGCACGAGTCTGAAGTGATGAGGACGCTGGTGCAGCTGATGCGTTTGGAATGGTGATAGCGACAAGAGCACTGAGCTTGACGATGGAAGTGAGGAAGTGCATTGTCGAAGTCTCGAGATGAGTGGTGATGTTGTTGCTTTGTAGATGAGGTCGACTGCTACTCATATATCATATTGCAAGCGAATTCTGCCATGTCCATGTGGAGAAGATCAACACGGATGAAGACAGTCATTGCGAGGGGCCCCGCAACGGAGTCTCTCCACAATCCTCAAATCTTGCCCTAAATGATCGGCAGGGCGTGTCATTTTTCGGGTAATTCTTCTCATGGTATTCTGTGTATAAGAACCTTATACGGGTAAAGGATCTTCTATTCGGCTGATGGCCGAAAGCTATCAGAAGTATCTACGCGAATGCAAAGTGACGAGTTTCTTGGCTTTGCTGATGTATTGCTCTGGTTGTTCCTCCTGTGCCGCACCTGAAATGTCTAGATTTTCAACATTAGGCGTCTCTGATATACTGCGTAATGTTGGAGATGGAGTATCTGTGTGTTGATATTGGAGAGTTGATACAGCTGCGCTGAGGGCCGACAGGCGGTTGTCATGAACTGAATCTGCTGCCAAAACATCGTGTATACTTTTGTCTGGATGTGCCATCGATGGTGACGCTGTCGACATAGTAAAGCCTGGTCCATGGTCTGCTTCGAGGCCCGGAGGATCTCGCCCTTCAAGAGCCGCCTTCTGTCGTCCATCTCCCGCTTGGCCAGTCTCTCCGTAATGTCGTCGTTTGCGCGAGTTGCGCGTCAAGTGCGTGGTCTCGTCCCAGCTTTCCGCTGAGTCTGTCGTCGAAGGTGTCTCGGTTGTTTTAAGTCTGTTTCGCGTCCAGAGTAGCTGTTGCTCGGGGGTTTCCAGCGGGAACTTTTTCCACTCTTCGACTCTGGCAATTCTTACTTCGTTAAATTCGAGCTCTCGAGCTTTGCCGATCGCCGCATCAGGTACGCGCAGTTGATGATGCTCTGGTCTTACTTGGACTCCAGATTCGTGGAGTGCGGAAAGAGCTTGTAACAAAGCGACTTCTGTTTGAGCGAGTCGTTCTTCGACATTCGCGAGGTAGCCGGATGGAAGACCTCTGTAATGTATGATCAACTACCGTTTCTTTGAAAGTTGAAGAATGAGCATGGTCTTACCTTTTGCTGGTTCCGGGATAAGTGCACGTCTGACTTGCATGTACGCATTGAGAACATGTTGGGCTATACGGAATGAGTTTATCTTGACAATATGACTTCCAATATCTTGTCACTCACATTTCGCGATCGCACTAGTGATACGGCGTAAGAACAATCGGCAGAGACATTGGAGACGGGATTTGCGATACCTTTCGCTTTTTGACGCGACAGACCTCACACGCGATGCGAGAGAACATTGGTCGGGCCGCCTGCAAGCAACGATACTCCGCGTTTCAAAAGATTCTGCGCGAATATAATCAACCACTTGGATCAATTCCTGGGTCCTGAGCTCGTTGAATGAAATGACGCGGTGTCGAGATCGGTGGTGGAGGTGTTGGCGGAGTTTTGTTCCTCCGGCGCCGAGCTGAGCTCCGATCATCATTTTACGACTATTTTGCGGAAATCATGAGCTCATGCGCTCCAGAAGGGGACATATCAATCGTGTTAGATACAAACCGAGACTGCAATCACCATTTGATCTACGTTGCCGCCCTCGACCCTCCCCTGGACTCCATGAAGTCTTGAGCCCTTCCCGATCCTGCATCTCGACGAGAAGGCTCGGAATCCAAATACCTGGTACCCTCGTCTGATAAGACTACTTCACACGCAATTCGCATCTTTGAGCGTATCTCCCATCTTGGCTCCATCCTCCAATGCGATGGAGCCCTCTGACTCTTTGCGCGATTGATACCAGACAAGAACACTTCTGGCCTGGAGGACGCAGAATGAGGCACTGCGATTTGTATCAGTACCTCTAGAACCCAGACTCTAATTCTCGCACACGCGAAAAACTTACTAGCATGTGTAAACAACCGTCCATGCTGTGAAGTCGCTCATCCGCCAGAAATTCTTGCCTGGAATGATCGGAGAGCCGATAAACATCATAAATGCACTCTCGAAGACTTGTATCCATAGCATGCGTGTAGGGGTGAGGCGGTCCATAAAGTACAGGATAGGCTGGCAGATGTACAGAAAAACCATGAGGCCGAAGAGAGTCAGTCCAATCTCCCTTGAAAGAAGAAGAAAATCGTTAGCGATGGGAACTGTAAGGGATATAGGCTCAGACGGTATACGTACTCGGTGATTTCAGGTGGCCCACTTCTCAAGGCAGAAGCAAGGACGATGATGACAGCTAACGAAGCGATTGCCGGGAGTTGGAGTGTCCAACAGATATAGAGACACCAGCTGTGCTGTAGCCATGACGCTGCTGTGGTCAAATTCATCGTGTACTTGAGTGGGTGTGATGAAAGTAAAAGAGACTTCGAATGGTAGGAGAAGAGGAAATGGAGGAGATGCTGCAGAGTTTGACGGAAACATGGCACGTCTAAACTTGGATTTAGGCGGCGTTTGGCAAGCACTTATTTCGATGATTGCTCTTGGTTGAGTCATTTGCCCGTAACTACAAGTACATGAACGCCGGGCGCTCATCGTTGCTATCCTATCCCGACGTTCGCGGATGGCTGTGTCATCTGCATCGGAATGGGCGGCTATAGCGCTCCCAAGCGTTAGCTGAGCGATGTGAAACGCTGTTGCCACCCAAGCGCGTCAGAAGCGACGCAACTTATTGTGACGAAGATCAGAGCCACCGCTTCGGCCCATTCACGACGATTGCCATCCATGCCCAGTGCTACTCGCTGTGCCCTTATGCCTCATTAAAATCTTCCTCGCATGAGCTCAAGAACTGGGCAATACGTCTCCACATCTCGACAGGGTTTGAATACATTGGAAAATGGCCTGCTTCCGGAATTTCTGCCAATTCCACACCCTCTGAGGCGATATACTCCAGGTATGACAAGCCCGAAAACTGAGAGCCGTACATATACATCTTAGGGAAAGGAAGAGCCAAGAACTTGGTGATGAGCTGTCCATTGTCCGTCAAGTCAACCATGGACTCGAAGATTGGCCGAACGGCACCAAGCTGAACTTTGTGACGCAGACTAGCAGCGTATATAGCGCTGCCATAGTATTGCAAGATCCGTGTGCGCTCGACAAAAGCAGAGAAAAAGACCTCAGGGTCGTCCGAAGGGTGCAGAGCTATCTGACGACTGAGAAAGCAATCTTCAGGGGCGAGATTGCCCTTGATATTGACGAAGCTGAGAACTCTTGATGGGTTTCGATACGCGAGGATCAATGCAGTCAGCCCTCCCATTGAGTGACCCTGGAGGTGAAATTTCTCAACTTTGAAGTGCCGCAGCACCGCTTCTGCAACCTCCACCTGGAAATGGATTGTGTCTTTGGTAAGATCTTCGCTCATAGTCTCGCCACAACCTGGCGCATCGTATGCGATGAAAGGGTGGTGATGGAAGCTAGGGTGATATACAAAGTCGTTGTAGTCCTCCTTGGTGGATCCAAAACCGTGGAGAAAAAGATATGGCGGAAGGGACCCTTCTCGGCGAAGTAGAGCTACATCGACAGCGATGTTGTTGACTTTAAGTTGAACTCTCTCACGAGAAGTGGCGGTGACAGCGCTTGCCAAATTCTCCGTAGCCATCGAGAGTGTAACAAAAAAGATAAAGAAATATGACGGATGATCCAGCACACAGGAAAGACTCTGGTGTCCACTGGTACGTCTATTTCTATTCCTTTCTCAGTATTTGAATGTTTGGCAAGCCCTTGTTGTGACGAAGAAATCGGCGAAACCGTGCGCTGTTGCCATGGCCAAGCCGCACTTCTCGGCTAGACGACAACCCTGCCGAGCTCATGCTCAGTCAACTCGAGCATTGTGACAAAAACTCTCAGCCGCTTATATAAATGAATATTCCCGGGGAACAATGACTGTTCGAGACAATGGCCCAATCACGAGCAGTCATGGCTTCTTTCTTCGCCAGCGCAGAATGGGTTGATGAAGATGCTGCATTCAGCATAATCAGGTGCGCCAAAGCAGATAAACATCCGGACGCAGTCATGCTAAGCGCTGGCATTTACCGAGACGGAAACGACCAACCATGGACTTTACCAGTCGTGACGAAGGTCAAAGAGCGCATACACAACGATCCTAGCTTGGGTCACGACTATCTCCCGATCCCTGGCGACCCACTTTTTCTTAAGGGTGCAAGAAGTGTTGCCCTTGGGACCAAGTATTGCCTCGATCCACGCATCGCATCTGTACAGACTGTAGCAGGAACTGGTGCAAACCACGTTGGAGCCCTTCTTCTTGCTCGTTCAGCCAAACCCAAGCAGGTCTGGTTTTCTAATCCTACTTGGATCAATCACCCTTTGATTTGGGAAAAGGCCGACAAACATATTCAACACAAAGAATATCCATACTGGAATGCGAATACCAATTCATTCGACTTTGAGGCCATGATTTCTCGCCTGGACAATGAAGCCGAAGCAGGAGACATTATCGTCCTACAAGCTTGCGCTCACAATCCCACCGGCGTCGATCCCACCAAGGAACAGTGGAAAGCTATCGCAGCTCTGTGTCAACGTCGCAAGTTGTTTCCTTTCTTCGACTCGGCATAGTAAGTTTTGGCAGGATTAGAGGCTCTGCAGTCATCAAGCCGCTGACAGATTCAATCAGCCAAGGTTTTGCTTCTGGAAATCTGGAAGAAGATGGCTGGGCATTGCAGCATTTCCTTGACCTAGAAGACATGGAGCTATGTATCGCCCAGTCCTTCTCCAAGAACTTCGGTCTCTATTCTGAGCGTATTGGCGCGATTCATGTTAAGACCAACAGTCCGAAACTAGCACTGAAGGTGAAAGGTTTGCTTGAACAGGTCACCCGCAGCGAAATCTCGACACCGGCAGCTTTTGGAGCACGAATCGTGGGAGCCGTCATTGATGATGAACAGCTGTTCGATGAGTGGATGGACGACCTTAGAACTATGAGCTCTCGAATTCAGGCCATGCGCAAAGCACTCTACCATGAGCTGATCCAACGTGCAACTCCAGGAAACTGGGAGCACATATTGAAACAGGTATGGCTATTCTGATGTTGCGGAAAGATAGGCATGGCTAACCCGCAAATAGATCGGTATGTTCTCATATATAGGGGTCACGCAAGAACAGGCGATCGTATTAAGGGACAAGTATCATGTCTACTTGCTCAACACCGGTAGAGTCTCCATGACAGGAAGTAAGCATAGTACGCTCGAACCCAGAATTGATCCCAAGCTAATCTTATTGGAAGTTACCGAGAAGAACGTCGCCTACGTTGCTTCATGTCTCGACGCTGTGGTCCGCAGGACTGCCGACGACTAAGTGCATGGAATGGAGGAGGAAAATGCTGCCTGTCACGCGAAGAGCGAGATCTGCGCTGAAGCGTCTCAAATCGCGGTTGAGGTACCCTCAGCGACATTTCGAGCCTTCATAAACGTTGTGGACAATCTTGAGCAGAGACCGCCCCTCTTGATAGTAGTGCTTCGAGACCTGCCGTCGACCAACGTCGGGACATTGTACATCATACCATCTAGCCAGTCGAGATATGGTTCATGGAATTGACAGGCTTCTGAAGTCTCTTTGCGGGTACAATTGTTTGTGTGTCGATATACTCCTACTGTGATGGTGAGGGTGTGTTCTGTTTGAACACTAGTCCGTACAAACATGTGAGCTAGGATGTAGATCTGATGGTGACTGATAAGTATAATAACCTGATCATGAGGACCCACTCAGGACGGATCTTAGCGTCAGAAACCCGGCGCGGATGAGCTCATCTCAGAATACAAAAAATGCTGATCTGTGCGTGTACGCCATCGGCGAAGCTGTTGTTACTACCAAGGTGGCAAAGCTCTTCTCGGGTTAGATTGTGCTCTACACCGAAGGTCACATCGATCATAGACCAGGTCAGGACCGATGACCGTATACCCGTTATCGCTGGTGAAATCCATGGCATTTCCTGCTGGGGTGATATTCTCGCGAATGCAGCCCAGACCAAGCATATACGTGGAACTATTATTGATGGTATGAGTCGCGATATCGATGGTAGCCGCGACATTGGCTTCCCAGTCTTTGGTCGCGGTGTGACGATGATTAGCGCTCGCAATCGGCTGGTGCAGTACAACTCCGGCTCGCCATTGGAGGTGCAAGGTGTCACGGTGCATCAAGACGACTACGTGATTGCCGATAGATGCGGCACGGTTTTCATTCCTGCCTCTAGCATCAAAGATGTTGCGGATCTCGGCGAACGTATTGATCGTCGCCACACAGGGATGATCGAGGCTGTACGTGGACAAGGTTCCGCATTCTCAGCCATTTCTCACGGCATCGACATGACTAGATACATGGCGGAAGCCAATGAGACGATCATTGTTTGTGTTCAGATCGAGTCAAGATCTGGTGTCGAGAACGTCGAAGCTATTTGCGCGGTTCCGGGCATTGGTAAGTGCTATAACCCGACGATTTGAATGTGGTCAGCGCTGATGAGCAGGACGTAGACATGGTGTTTATTGGTCCCAACGACCTTGCCTTGTCAGTCCTGGGATACTTACCTGCAAAGGGCGATGAGCCTGATTATCTCGAGGCGATACACAAGATTGTAGCAGCAGCTAGAAAACATGACAAGTGGGTTAGTCGACTGTCAGACAACGGCACTCAAGGCGGTGAGCACCTGAAGGTATTCGACACGACAGCTACAAGCTACGACATTCGGGCGATGCAGAATTGGTACAAAACTGAATTAGGTATTGCTCGTAGGAAAATCAGTGGTTCATAAAAAAGCAGGGTCGTATGGTTACATATCCCAAACCACGACTTCTGACCGGTTCTGAACATCAAAATGGCCACCTTATCTCGCACGCATCTCCGGAGCCACCTCCATCAAAACTACCGCAGATCCTTATGACGAGTTTTATCAAGCCACCAAAAAATGCCTTCGTCTACCCCGTCATTTGGCGACCTCGAATACTGGAACAAGCGATTCACCAAAGAAGATGCATTCGAATGGCTAGCTGATTTTACTGTCTTGGAACCATGGTTGAAGCGCGAGATTAACGGGAGGTCTTGCCCTCAAGTATCGCATATTGGATGCGGATCTTCTGCTCTGTCAATGCAATTACGAGATCTGGTAGGCTCACCGCAGCAAATTCATAATGTGGATTACTCGGAAGTGGTCGTGGAGAAGAATCGTCAACGTGAGCATAAGTTGCTCTGCTCGTCAAAGGCTTCGACCGAGCCGTGTCGATGGTCAACTTTGAACCTCTTATCTGTGTCACAAGTCTTGGACTTTCGAAAGTCTGGTAAAGGTTACGATATGATAGTCGACAAATCGACGTCAGACGCTATCTCTTGTTCTGAGGACGTTCTGGTGGCTTTGCCATATCACTTCAAGACTAATGGCTCAAGTCAAGTCTCTCAACCAACAGAGAGAAAGGTCTACCCGCTACATGTTCTAGCCGTCAATCTAGCATTTCTCGCGAGACCTGGATGCTCATGGGTCGTACTCAGTTACTCCGCCGACCGCTTCTCGTACTGGAATGATGGACACAACGCAGAAGGAATGCCGCATCCGAGCGAGCTCTGGAGGTTGGAGAGACACGAGAAGATTGAGCAGTCGCCGGATCCTGATGACACCGTCCACAGACCACCTGTCATGCATCATCTGTATATTCTGCGGCGTACAGATGTACGGTTGAATTGAATTGGGTTGATCGCCAATCCGGCATAGTGAGGATACGGCTTTGGAAGAAGGTGCGATTAACTATCATCGTTACGTTTCTATCATTCCAACTGTCCTACTGTACATCCAAACCAAAGTAATCAAGGCCCAAGATAGCCGATTTTATTCTTTCCAAATTCTTTTCCAAAGCTCGTCCGTCTATTTAGGAGCCTTGTTTCTTTGCAGGCGCAAGCAAGTAGCAATGTTGTAGAAAATGTCGACATTGTTGTAAACACCTCCGAAAGCGTTCTGGCAAGGTCCCTGAGCGAAGACAGGAACATCGGTGAGCGAGTGCACGCCCTGATCAGCCGATACTGGAAGCGTTCCGTTGATAAGGAAGCCGCTGACTGCATCAATGTAGTTGACGTAGTAGTCGTTGCTGCTGAAGCCAGTGACGTTCAGAGCCGGAACACGGACACCGTTCTTATGAACACGGTAGTTCTCACGGTGGTCGGGGAAGGTGGCGAGACCAGATTGCAGAGTGTAGCGAGGGTCCCAGTTGACGGGGAAGTCGACACCGGCCGAGTAGACGAGGTTTTGATCGCTGCCGATAGGGGCGGAGCGGTTAGCGACCATGTACTGTGACAAACCGCTCTGCTCGTAGGTTCCGACGGCATCCCGCTTCTTTCTGTCGCTTGATTGAGCGTCCATGTACTTAGTGTCGACACCGCCGGTGACGTCAAAGCCGTGGCCGTGGTCTGCAGTGACAATAACGAGAGTCTCGTCGAGTTCGCCGATCTCCTCGAGGTGCTTGAGGGTGGCCTTGATGGTGTCGTCAAGTTCGAGCAGTTCACCGAGAGCTCTGTCGTAGTCAAGAGTGTGCATCATCTACAAGGTTTTGGTCAGTAAGGGAGACAAAAAGGGCGAGTTTGGGTAAGTAGAACTGTACCTTATCGATAGATGCAGCTTCGGACATGAGGAAGAAGCCCTTCTCGGGGTTACGCTTGTGCAGAATGTCAATGGCCTTGAGAGTCATCTCTTTCAAACCAGGTTGATCATTTGCGGCCGCTGAGCTGCCGTCAGGAGCGGTCTTAGGGATCTGAGTGTTGTTCTTGTAGACATTTCTGTCTAGCCACTTGGCCATGTTGGAGACGGAGAAAATGCCCAAAGTGCGCTCAGTGATGGAAGCGTTCTTGAGAGCAGTATTGTTCTGGACGAGGTTGTAGCCTCTGTTTTGGAACTCTTTGTAATAGTCTTTGCCTTGGAATGACTTGCTGCTGGGGATGAATTGTTCGGCACCGCCACCAAAAAGGACATCAGGCCCAGTCCAATTAACCCAGGTGTAGTTCGAGGTCACTCCGTTGAGGAAAGAGTCGACTACGTTGCCATACTGACCTCTGTTCCTCGTATGAGCTATAAGATGTCAGAAAGTGCTTTACTGAGGAAGTTGGGAGAAAAATTGATTTTTCTTTACCGGTCAATGCACCAGGGGTGGCATCCGCGATGAAAGCAGTCGACACGATACCAACACCACCGCCACGTACTTCATGAAACAGCTCAGCAATCGACTGGATCTTGGGGTCATCGAGGGGATTGGGAGATGAATCGGCGTAGACACCCAGGGCGTTGACGGAACTCTTGTGACCAGTATAGAGAGCAGTGGCCGAATTCGCAGAGTCGGTGATGAATGAGTCGATTGAATGAGTCATCTGGTGGCCCAAGACAGGGAACTTGTCCATTGCCATGCGGCTCTGATATTTACCATTGATGCTCTGGTGAGCGATCCTGAAAGTAAGATACAGTCAGCAGGGTCTCGTAAAAGAATGGGAACAATACTCGTAGAGCAAGCCAGCTTGCAAACCGAGTCCGACACTGTTGGGATGTTGTCCTGGAGGTCATCCCATCATGGTTGGTCAAATCTGCAAAACTGGCTCACTGAACTTGTACCCTCAGCTCACTGACAATCTTGCCGCCGTGATCATATTTGTGGTCATGCCATCGCCGATAAACATGATGACGTTCTTTGCCTTCTGAGAAATTTTGGTGTCGCGGACGGTCCAGTTGGCCTGAGTGACACTGCCGTTGGCATAGGTGAGAGTAGCGATGTAGTTTCCAGGCTCGTACAAGGCGACCTTTCTG
>SWBH01000322.1:0-13586 GCA_024195465.1 Aureobasidium sp. EXF-8845 | reverse complement strand
TATGGCGACACGTGCGTCTGAAGATCCCTCGATGGATCCACGGTTTCACAATCTCCACGAGGAGCTCAGATCTGTACTCTTCAACGGCTTGTCCGGTCTTTCTCCTACACAACTGCGACTTGTTCAAGTTGGCGCGTCGGAAGCATCACCAAGTTTGGACTTTTCGTCCGCGACAGTCAAAATACCTCAAGCGCGTCTCATACGATATCTCCAAAACTGGATTACTGAATGCGCGCCGCAATTGGACAAGTTTGACGAAGAGCAGCACTTCCAAATTGAAGTTCCGCTTGTCGCTCAGAGGTCTCCGGCTTTGCTCTATGCTATCCTTGCATTTTCGTCGCGGCAGATGGAAAGGCGAGGTTTGGTACAGGGATGCTATGACAGCCTTGAATTGTATCAAGAAAGTATCAGACTGTTGGCACCTGCCCTCCAAGCGAAAGACTCGGTCACTCTGGTGACGGCTTGTGTCCTTGCTGTTTTTGAGTTGATGTCTAGCGAAACAGGAAATTGGCGACGGCATGTCGAAGGCTGCGCTTCACTCTTCGAAGTCTTCGGTGTCAATGGCTTTTCAGGCGGTCTGCTACAAGCTGTATTCTGGTGCTATGCCAGAATGGAGCTTTGTGGAAGCTTTACATCAGACGGTGCTGAGACTATGGTCCTGGCACTCGAAAAGTGGGTGCCGGATCTGGATCCATCTGTAGTGTCGCCAGAAGACGGCGAAAAGATTGTAAGATCGTTTTTCCACGAAAAAAGTCGAGAGTCCCACGATGCACATGCCAATTGGGCAATATACTTGTGCGCAAGAGTTTGCGATCTAAAGTTCCGCAGAACAAGTTATTTAGAGCTTGGTCGTACTGACTTCATCGACAAGAGACCGTTCTCACAACAATGGCAACAACTTTGGCAAGACCTACAATTCTGGCTGGACGAGCGTCCTTTGACTATGAGACCGATCACTCTTGTCGATGAAGATGTTGAGCTCAACTTTCCATCTATCATCTTTCCACACTGGGCAGCGATCTCAAGTAACCAGATGTACCACGCAGCCTGTATCCTAATGTTAGAGATGCAGCCACCTGGAAGTGGTCTTGATCATCAGACTCTGTCACTGTGGCATGCGAGGCAAGTCTGTGGTATTTCGTGTGCAAATCCGCACCCGGGTAGTATGGTGAACTCGATTCAGCCTCTCTATACTGCAGGTAGACTTCTCACACATGGTAGTGAACGACGCAAGATAGCTCAGCTGCTAGAATCTATCGAGCGAGAGACTGGCTGGGCGGCTTTGTGGCGATTGAAGGATCTCGAGACCGAGTGGGGTTACGAGGGAGTCGTTGACTGGGGACACAATTTGACAAGCTTTGCAAAGTCGTCCGGTGTGTAGTTGGAATAATGTTCTTTGTCGCATCTGATGGCCAAGTCAGTGGCTGCAGCGTGGCCAGCCTTCCGCTAGCTCTGCTTGGACTGATAACCGTAGGTGTGGGTCTGGGACACGCCCCACAGGGTACACTCTTCGAACAGATTTGACTGAGTGCTATAAATCCCAAGAGCCCCCTATCAGGACGACATTGCTTTCACAACAACTGCAAGACCAAACCCTTCTTACCGCAACAGTGCGGCACCTCTAATCATGGTTTCACCTCTACCGACTATCTGTGTTCTCGGGTCCCTCAACATCGACCTTGTATACTATCTTCCCCACCACCCACTACCTGGCGAGACACTCACATCGACTCAATCGGATATCTCTCCTGGAGGAAAAGGTGCCAATCAAGCCGTGGCTTGTGCAAAACTGTCGAGATCCCGTACGCTAGAAGATGCAAGCAGCAGAGTGGTTATGCTTGGCGCCGTTGGCACAGATGCTCATGGCTCAACATTGTTGAATAGCCTCCAATCATATGGTGTCGATAACTCAGAAGTCATGCGCAGACAAGGTCACGAAGAACACTCAACGACCGGCACTGCCATCGTTATGGTCGACGAACCAACCGGACAGAATCGCATCATCTTGACTCCTGGTGCCAACGCCTCTCTACGACCTGAGAGTGTCACCAGACTTGCTAGCTTGAGACCGTCTCTTCTGATCATGCAACTCGAGATACCTCTCGATACTGTCTTGCATGCACTGGCAGCAGCCAAATTGGCAGGGATCCCTGTTCTCCTGAACCCAGCTCCTGCATTCCAACTTCCAGAGGAAGCATACAGCGGACTATCACACCTGATCTTGAACGAGACAGAAGTAGCTCTGCTTGCTCAAGTCGACGAAGCTGAACTTGAGGATCTTGAGGTTGTGGAGAAAACCGCGACGAAGCTTCTAGGGAGGGGTATTCAGAATATTGTCATTACACTTGGTGCGAGAGGTGCTTACTACATGAGCAAAGCTGGACAAAAAGGGTTTGTGCCAGCCCTCAAAGTCGATGTAGTAGATACGACTGCTGCTGGGGACACCTTCATTGGGATGTACTCGGTGCTTGTTGTTGAGGCAGCGTCTCAAGATTCCGAGTTCGACATTCGTGCTGCCGTCACCGAGAGCACATTGGCTTCCGCCAAGACGGTGTCTCGGAAAGGAGCGCAGGTCTCGATACCGTGGAAGGATGAGATGGTGTTATGATAGACCCCAAAATGGAGAAACTGAACAACTCTAGCTTGAACTTTTGAGGGATTTTCGGTGAGGATTCAAGGAAGTAGCAGCGTTACTGCAAGTAAAGCCAAGCATCGCGTCATCTTCCCAAGGCTAAGATTTGGTCACAACGGATGCGACTGATTTGGTGGTTCATCTTGTTGTATCAACTGCCAACGCGCGCATAGTTTTGAAACATCTTTCTCGATAGGAATCTGTGTTGTTCTCGAAACCTCCCGGAAGCATGGTAGAAGTGCTTCCTGCTGCGACGGATGAGACATCTCTTTCGCAACAGAGAGTAGTGCAGCGATGACTATCGGGTCCCACTGCTCGTTGAAATGATTACCGACCAGCATGCGAGCAATCTTCTGGATGTGCCAGCTTCGTGATCCGAGACGCTGAAAAGACGAAGTCGCGTTTGTAAGACGGGGCTTCTGTGACAGCAAGGTCACTGCTGAGATGTGCATGACAAGATTTGCTTGCAGTGAAGTGGCGCTAGTGAACACGTCGATGGGGAATGATTGGTTGTGGCGAGATTCCTCGTCTGGACTCTCGAGTACGGGCTTCATCTTGCGAGGTCGGTCTTGAAACCATGACATGCATCTACTCCAGAGGTCGAACCACCGATCCCATCTCGAGACGTGGGAGCCGACAGGGTCTAGAGACGATTCGTGAAAACCAGTAAGCATAGGGATAAGCTCGAAGTGGATCAGTCGCAGAGAGAGCGCAAGGCAACTAAGACAGCCGTCATAAGTTGTGAGAGGATCTTCAACGTCACTGATCATCAGATCCACCGAGGGGATCACAGAATTGGCTGAAGGAGGCTTGTCCGTAACGATGGAGGCTGCAAGATCTGGATGTGTATCAGTAAGATCTGATTGCATCCCGATATTCTGAAGTCCGTCAAAGCTTACCAACTTTCAATTGTATTCGCAAAAGTGATTTCAGAGGCTCCGGCGTAAGCTCAAACCCTCCGCCCAATATCACAGACCGCGCGAGACGTGCTTCACAGGTAGACGCAATGACAGCCCACTCCGAGGGCGGTGTACAGAATATACTGCTAATCGTGAGTACTGCGAACCCGATCTCTGCGGTCAGATTATCTTCACATGCTAGCCGGTCTAGGAGTCTCGGAGGCATGGACAAGCCAACAGAAGTAATACTACCCGCATCAAGATCATCTCCTTTTGTTTGTACAGAGGCTGATATGCAATCCGAGATGATCCTGCTATCGCGCGCTAAAGTCATGATTGCTGGCCCGAATATTGACTTGCAGTTGTTAGATTCGATCCACGGAACCACCTGATACCTGAAACGGAGCAGAGCGGATTGTCTGTTCATCGAACGCTGCTGCCACGAGCGCTCGTCGACCGGCTGCCACGGTGTGATCTCTGTATAAGTCACATCATCTGCGAGATCGTTTGACGTCCAGACCGGCATTGAATCGCTATTGGTGACACTTTGTTCAATGGCAGTCACCGTCGCTGGAGCGGAAGTCATAGATTGAGGGGTTGAGGGCTCTCGAACGTCCATGCGTGATAAAACCTCATCGCTTGTATGATGATATTCAACGATGTCGACAGGGATTTGCGGTGTTGTCTCTAATGGCGATGCTGCCGTGATAACATGAGAATCAGAGTCGACGTCTGCATCAACTTGTGATGCGCCGCCATCCGCGACGGCATCTGCGACGAGTCTTCGCGGCCCATCAAACACGAATGTCCAGTCGCCATATCTGCAAGCAACATTTCTTGCAGAGCAATTCTGGCAATTCGGCTTGCCCTCGTCGCCTGATGTCGCTCTCAGCAAATGTTGTGGCGACAGGAGAACGGATGGCGCGGTCGACTAATGTCGCGTCATGTATAGAACAAGAGAAGTCTTACATTTCCTCCGCCGCTTACGACAAGTTAGGCATCCCGTACGGGATCTTTGTCTGTTTTCTGGTATGCGCCGTATCGAAGGCATGACTAGGTGATAGACAACCAGTGGAAACCGTGGCCACGTGGACGGCCTGGTGAAGAACAAATTCGGGTGGTCCAAGCGCCCATATCAAATAAGCGCCCATGCACGATGCCGCTTCTTCCTCCATAACTCATTTGTTTTATAGTATTTGCCGATAAGTTCCCGTGAATCGTGTAGCCTTTAACATGGCTACTCTCCAGAATACCATGCGAGCCTGCTTGCTCCTGGAGTTCTATCTCATGCCAAACCTGGTCCTGCGGCCTTGTACACAGCCAACCAGAAACGTACGTCAAGGCGAAAACCTCACCCCCACTTGTCCAAGACGATGCGTCTTGCCCGCCGAAGCACTGTGACGCCGCGTCTTGTTGTTATTGTCGCACTCACGATCCTCGTTCTCTATGTCTTCGCTGCCACCACATATGTCCGCTTCGCAGACGGCAGCGTTGCCGTTCACTTACGAGAGTATCCAACCCTTAACCCACTATCGTCGGGATCGGAGGAGCGGAAACCGGCACAAGAAGCACCGTCAACTGAGGCAACGACAGTGTACAGGTTCGATGGAAAAAATGACCTCATGATCGAGAGCCGGAGTAACCCATCGGGCGACGCCAATCGTATAGATAGTATGGGCCTTACCGAGAGACTTTTCAATCCAGCAATTCTGGAACTGCCAACAGGCAGCCAGCACGACTTCTTGATCATCGCACGCATAGCCCACACCCCTGAAACAATAAACGGAAAAGAATACAGTCGCGGCCGAGAGCTCGCATTCTTTGCTAACCTGGAGCACGATGATCAAGGCACCCCCGTCATACGGCGAAGTGGGGAGTGGAATAGAACGATACTAGAAGGAGAAGGGTACTTGGGCCCTGAGCACCATTGTGAGAGCGAGGATGCCATGGACAAGTATATCGGGCCCGAAGATGCAAAGCTATACTGGATGCACACCGGCGCCCCAATCCTCGTGTTCACCCACCAGGTGCCTTACAAGGGAGAGTGTCAGGGCATGTTCATGATTGATGCGCGCGCGGCAGTGCCAGAGCTCGTTGCTGCTTTTGGCTCGCACGCGAGCTCGCTACCCAAGATCGAATTGTCAAAGCCTAGACAGGTGCGCAGACCGCAACAAGAGACCAAGGAGACGAGCTGGAGCTATCGCTTCGAGCGTGAAAAGAACTGGGTTCCGTTCCAGCATCCACCGCTCGCCGACGAACCTGATACCACGAATCTGAACGACCTCTTTTTCCACGTCCAGGCCGAGTCACCGCGCATATATCGCTTCGTGCCCGGCCAGAAGTACGTCGTCGGCGTCACAGAGCCGGCGATGCCGCAGACCTGCTTGAAGGATAATGTCGCCGAAGGACTGCACCAGGGCACACCGCTACTGTCACTGACTCTCTGCAAGCGCGGCGAGTGCATACCTGACAAGCACAACACCATCCTACTTGGACTCGTGCAGAGGAGACAATTATCCCCGTATACGTGGTATGACAGCCGTATCGTAACGTGGAATGCCACCGCACCGTTCGCGTTCCGCTCCGTCAGCAAACGCGTTATCTACCAAGGCACCCAGGAGCAGCAGTATAATTGGAACTGCGGCCTCATCTACCACTGGAACAGCACGATGGTGGTCCAGAACAGAAGCCACGGGTACCTCGACGACGAGATGTGGGTCACGTACGGGATTACCGACCGCGAGGCTGGCTGGGTCGACGTGATGCCCGAGGACCTACTGAAGGAGCATACCATGTGTAATGAGTGATATGCGACGGCATGCTATCCCGTAGCTTTTTCATGCAGTCTTAGCGCCAAACCTTCGAAGAAGTGAGCTTTCCCTCGACCAGACCGTTTACGTATATTCATCTCTCTTGCCTGCCACCATCCAGCTGATCAGCCGAGCGACGTCTTCACGAGCGGATCGACAGCATTCTCACAAGTCTTCTAAGAACCACTCATCCTTTAATAGCTCCTTTGCCGTTGGCCTCTCTCTCCAGTCCATTCTCATGATTCTGCCTAGAAAAGCTTTGTCTGCTTTACAGACTTCTTTCTCCGTAATCCTCCGAAAAAGTCCGACTTGTGAGAACGGGATCTCTCTCATCAAGTACAAGATAATTGCAGCAATTTCCTCACTGACTGCCTCGCCGATAGTTTCCGGGAAAGGTCCAAAGTACCTGAATTGCTGTTTGAGGATTTCCAGATCGTATTCCTCATGACCAAACGGCACGACTCTCTGGCGGACCAGATTGAAGTCTCCGCCGTATATCAGAGCGATCATCTGATACAAATCAGCAGCGATACATATGTAGGAATCTTAGCGAGCTCACCATGATCCCGAAGGACCAAATATCTGTAGAAGTGTCCCATGGCGCTTCCATCAAGACTTCGGGACTCGTCCACATTGGTGCCCTCACCTGTGTTCCGGCCTTGGCGTATTCAGACGTGACATGACACGATCCACCAAGATCTCCAAGCATGACATCCGAGAAACGATTCTCGCTACTGTGATTGTAATTGACAAGAATGTTGTCTGGCTTGATATCTGCGTACAGTCAGCTTTGGATCTGGGTTTTCAGTGTACTGTCTTACAGGTGTGGATGTACCCAGCCTCGTATAGAGTGGCGAGACCTTGTAGAACGCATCTCAGAACATACTTCAGTTCTTTGCGGTTGAGAGTCTTCCTGATTGTCGCATTCAACAGATGATCATCGAGATGCTCCAGAACAATTGTGGTGTGTTTGACATCTTGTACCTCGTCGACTAGCGGTCGTATGTATGGATGGCCGGAGAAGCGCTTAAGCAGATGTCGCTCGTTTTCCACGCGTGGGTGGTCTTCGACACTCTTTATGACTACTGGCTGATTGTTCTGGTCCCTTTTGTGCACTGGTCAGAAAGCAGATAATGATCAGTGTCCTGGCGGATATGATTTCTAACTTGGCAAACCAAACTGTGTTTTGTACAACTTTTGTAATTACATACGGACCGAGTCGCCCCTCGAGCTTCTGCCCGATACGGTACATGATTGAAGCCATAGGCGAGGTGCTTCTCGAAGACCAGGGAAGGTGACGTCGAAGAGCGAGTCGAATGAGCCGCAAATGTTACAAGTAGTGGTGCATAAACACTATTGGACAAGCTTTATTAAAGCTCAAACTAAATAAACACCCTATCGTCACGTGTATACCCCACCCAGATCCATGCCCTCCTAGCATCCAATCTTTAGATATTGCCGCGTGAACGTTACTACTTTGTGTTCAAAACCAAAGATAGAAAAGTAACGCACCACTCTTTCTGCACAAATCCAGCACATGAGCTTCATAATCATATTGGACGATGCGTCGATACGCGCGCTATACACATAGAGTGTAAATTTCTATCTGTCTCCTGCGCCCCACTCATCTTTAGAGCTATTAGTGTTGTGAGGTATCGGAATGTCGCTTATGCGTGCAAAGGCTTTTCCTCGCCCACGAATCTTGAAAATTTCTCCAACAAGGTAATTCTAACAATCCTACTGCTAACATAGCAAGCGACTGGAAACAGGCTACGAGTATACACAGCACGAGAGTTGTGGCATAACGCCACTACTAAACACGGCCATGTCGTAGGAACCTACAACATAGCTCCGCTCCCCATGCCGTTGATCACTGGCACGCACTGCCTCGATCGCATAAACTCTACCCAGCTTAACACAAAACACCAAGCGATGGGCTGCTTTTTTGGATTGAGGCGTTCGTATTGGCTACATTGGCTGTGAGAGTTCCCATGCGCGCTAATGAACTGACAGGAGATCAGGAGCCGGTGTGCGAAATGCGGAATACGGCAAATACGAAGCGACAGTTCTCGTAAAGCTGGCAAACCGTATTCGCTTCCGTATTCAGTCGGGCTTCCCACCGTATCACTAGCTACCACGCTCGCCTGATTGTGCAGGTAAGACTCGCTTTGCATGGGAACTCGATCCTTGATCGTCCTCAATTTGATCCGTGGAAAAGATCAGGATATATAAGTATGAACTCATCACTTCCAGCGACACATTTTCATCCACAACAATCACACTCTTGTTTGAAGCAGATCCAATTCGCTCTCACGGAAGAACTATCTTCTTCTTTCAACCTCATGGCGTTCAATGGCATCTCCCTCTGCGTAGCAGCAAATCTGGCTGCCCCTATCATCTATGGCGCCGAGATCCTCAACCTCACTGCATCCGCAATAACCAACTTCTCCACCAGTGTTGGAGGAGACTTCAACTTCAACCACGGACCATTCGAGGTTGAAAATGTCGACTATTGTAACATCACTGTATCCTACGCCCATCCCGGTCAGAACGACACAATCACGCTCGAAGCCTGGCTTCCCTTTGAATGGAATGGCCGACTGCAGAATGTTGGTGGTGGCGGGTTAGTCGCAGGGCGATACGCACTATCCGATGCTCAGATGCAAGCTGCTGTTGGCGAAGGATACGCGACTTCAACTACGGATGCTGGACAGAAGGGCTTACCTGCTTCTGAATGGGGTATTGTCAGCCCAGGCAACGTGAATCTCTACGCGTTCCAGAACCTGATGACCACTTCTCTAAATGAGCAAGCTATCATCAGCAAGAGTCTAATCGAAAGCTTCTATGGCAGGAAAGCCGATTACTCCTACTTCAGCGGATGTTCCCAAGCTGGTCGTCAGGGACTCATGCTGGCTCAACGCTACCCAGATGCTTACGATGGCATTGCGTCTTCTGCTCCCGCCATCAACTGGAGTCAATTCTTGGTCGCCGGATTCTGGCCACAAGTTGTTATGAACACGATGGGCGAATACCCAGCACCCTGCGAACTCCAAGAGATTGCTCGAGCGGCTACTGCTGCCTGCGACGGTCTCGACGGCGTTGTCGACGGCCTCGTGTCCGACGCTGTCGCCTGCAAGTTCGACCCCTTCACACTTGTCAATACCTCTTTCGACTGCGATGGCTCGAAGAGGCATATCTCCGAGGCTGCTGCCATTGTATCCAACGAAACATGGAGTGGACCCAGATCACAGAGTGGTAAATCTCTCTACTATGGTGTACCTCCCGGCACCAACATCACTGTAACCAGTGGTCTGTCCCAGGGAACTGCTGTGACCACTTGTGCCAACAATGGTACCTGTACTGGCGTGCCGTTCAACGTCGTTTCGGATTGGATCTCTGTTTTCGTCGAACGCAATCCTAGCATGAACCTCCGCAACCTCACTTTCACCGACTACGATCGCATCTTCCATTCATCCCTAGTACAGTATGCTCATGTCAGCGGAGTGGACACCAACCTTATGCCTTTCTTCAACCGCGGCGGCAAGATTCTGGGATACCACGGCATGGTAAGTTACAGAAAGATAGTCTGATTGATTGCTCGAAAGTTAACTTTTCTCCAGGCTGACCCCGTTATTCCTCTCAACGGTACCCTGAGTTACTACAATGCTGTCAGTTCCGATATTCCCAACGTGCACGATCATTACCGTATGTTTGAGGCCCCTGGTGTGAATCACTGTTTCGGAGGACCCGGCGGCCAGCCAGAGACCACTTTCGACGCCCTACGAGCCTGGGTGGAGAACGGGACTGTTCCGGAGACTTTGCCGGTAAAGTTCGAGGACACTAAAGGAAGACTGAACAGCAGATTCCTCTGCCCGTATCCACTGAAAGTCCGCTACAACGGCAAGGGTGATACCACTGTTGAGAGCAGCTACAGCTGTGAGGTCTAGAAGATTATTGCGGTGTCTTTCGACCGTAGTACAGGCGGTGAGAACTCTCTACACCCATACACACCATTGTACAACATGCGCCTGGCGCAAGATCCGGGCACTTTCGTTTGTTTCTAGAATGTATATATAACCCTCAAAAAGAGTTCTGCTCCCACAATCTATCCAAACTCAATCGAGAATCCCGTTCGGTAAAAAGACAACATAATCCAAAGGAGCTGGCTCGATACCATCAGGCGAACCGACAATCTCAAGTAGATCACCTTCCTCCACAGCAATACCCTCGAAAGTCATTCTCCTTGCTGAATGGCCATCCAGATAGATGGAAGGAGTGTGACCAAGATAATCTTCACTATCACCATTCCATCTGGCAACAGTCTTGTTGTTGAGCAACATCTCATACTTCGACTTCCCACCATACAAGTCGTAGAAATTGACGCCTATGTCATACGTGCCAGAAGGGAAGTGGAGTGTAGTAGACACGCTGCCTGTTGTTTTGTTGTCGCTGGTGACAACCGCGTAGTAGTTCGATGCTGTTTCGAACGGATTCACGGCATATTTTTTGTAGCCATTCAGAGTCATGCTCTCGGCTTCGATACGCCACGGGTGATTACCAACGCGATTGTGCTCATCAGCAATTCCGGAGAGATTGTGGTAAAAGTTACAGATGGCATCTCTCCAGACAATCGAATGACCAGCTTGGAATTTGAGACGATAGAGTTGTTCATTGAAACGTTGGTTGTCAATCTTTTTTGCTAGAGATTGCCACTGTTGAGCGAACGTCTGCGCTGTTTCTGCTCCAGCGTAATGTGCGTCGTAGAAGTGTTGGATTATAGTTTTGCCTGACTTCAATCTTTGTGTGTAATTGACATGATGGAACCACAAGAGCAGATTGTCAGGAGTAGTTTCGATGTCTTCGTACATTGCAGCGACTTCTGGTGGGTAGGTCCCAGCAAAGCCAGTTCCGTTGGATACAGTTCTGTCCATACCGATTGAGTCATGATCTGCTCGTGTCCACTGACCCCACCCGTTGTTGTCTTGAGATTGAGGGTTTGGTCCAAAGTGAGTATACAAGATGTCAGTCAGGGTTTGAATCCCAAGGTTACCGCTGTAGTTCTCGTATGCAGGCCACGACTCAAGTGCCATGTGAGTAATAGTGTTGACTAGCTGTGGATCAAGGCCTAATGTAAGACGCGTCCAGTCCTCGTGGATCTTTGTAGTGTCCTCGGCAGGATTCCAAGCGAGCCGGCCATAAGCATAGAAATTCGCCATCGAGAGGTGACTTCCCAGCCATGTTTGATTAGTTCCAACGTTGACCACAGCGGCATAACCACCCAAGGGGCGATCAAATGTGCGTCCAGAGATGATATCGCGAACGAGTGATGTCTGATTGTCAACACGCATGTCGAAGCCAAGGATGGTATCCCATAATGGTGGAAGATATACCAAATGGGTTTGCTGACCAAGATACTCCTGACTGACCTGCAACTCAATCGCCGTGCTCGTGTGAAACAGATTTGCAAAGAGTGGTGATGCAGGTTCTCTGACCTGGAAATCGATAGGTCCATACTTGATCTGGACCACGACATTGTCATCAAATTTGCCGTCCAGAGGTTTGAAGAAATCGACAGCAGCATTGGCGCGATCTTCCGTCCACATGCTCTCGTTCAATTGGTTGTATACAAATGCTCTGAACATGACGATACCACCGTGTGGTTGCAGAGCCTTGGCAAATAGGTTAGCTCCTTCCGCGAGAGTGCGATTGTATGTCAAGGGTCCTGGTTGACCTTCAGAATTAGCCTTGACAAGATACCCAGCCATATCCGGGATTCGCTCGTAAATCTGTTCGGTCACATTCGACCACCAAGTGACGACACTCGGGTCAAGAGGATCAAATGTTGTGAGGTTTGCTTGTCCTTGAATTCCAGATTGAGGAGAGGCAAAGTATAAAGAAATGCCAATCTGAACACCATATGGACGCATGGTATCCGCAATCCGTCCAAGACCGTCGATATTGTGCGGTGGAAGGAGGGTTGCATTGGCATTGACGTTGTTGACAATAATGGCGTTGATGCCTACCGAAGCGAGTAGTCGAGCATACTCCGCAACACGAGTCAAGTCCTTGACAATCGTACCGTTTGCAAAAAAGATTGATGCACCGCCGTAACCGCGTTCGATACTACCATCCAGATTGTCCCATTGGTTAACCCAACGAATTGGTGCATCTGGATTGGAAGCGTAAGCGACCGAAGAAAAGTTCGCTTGTGCCAGCATCGACAAGTACTCGAAAGCTCCATAAAGTGCACCCCTCTCATTCTGACCTAGAATCATGACCTTGTCTCCAGTGCTAAGCCAAAAACCATCCTCTTTGAGCTCGACAGTTTGCTCAATTTTGCCGTAAGCAGCGATATATGCATCAAGTGTGCCAAGAATGATAGATTCGTCGTGCTTCTG
Source organism: Aureobasidium sp. EXF-8845 (assembly GCA_024195465.1). Taxonomy (NCBI): domain Eukaryota; kingdom Fungi; phylum Ascomycota; class Dothideomycetes; order Dothideales; family Saccotheciaceae; genus Aureobasidium; species Aureobasidium sp. EXF-8845. The sequence goes on along the minus strand of SWBH01000322.1, from coordinate 847 downwards.
GTCAGAGATATGACACCCTTGACCAAGGATGCTTTGGATACCACGCTGTAGCTCTTGGCCGGCTGTGTAGACGGGACTGGTCTTAGTTGTGTTGAGGACGACAATGTGCTTTGGAATAGATGGCCATGTTATTGAGGCAGGCAACGGAGCATAGCGCAACCAACCGTCAAGGCCTGTCTCTGCAAGAGCCAGCCCGAAGAATATAAAGAATGGTAAAAGCTGCATGTTTTGATAGAGTGAGTGCGTTTCCCATTCCATCAACGTAGATACGGTTCTTGGATATATACATATCGCGAGTGCGGGGTGATGATATACCGCATACGGCACATATCTTCTCGATGATGTGGACATGCAGATCTGGAGGAGAAATTTCGCCGTCTCAATTTAGCCTATGCGAAGATCAAATTTTGAAGCCGTGTCGATCTCGGGTCACGGCATCAAAGTTTATAAGGAGATTTGATTCTGTCTATTGACTTGTATCATCCCATCAGTATCTCGAGACTGCACAACTACAGACTACTGCCTCATCATACTAGAATCCTGCTCCTGACTTTTGACCACTGCTCGGGTAGAATTCTCCGTTACCGATATACTGACCTTGACCTTGATAGACCCAGTTGCTGAAGTATGAAGGAGTCTTGCCCTTGATGTTACCATTGTTGGTCGCATACACACCAACGAAAGAACCTACACCATGTCAGTAAACTCGATCAAGAGATCAAAAATCGGGCACTTACCAGTAAATCCATTCGACACAAGCGTAGCAGGAACAGTTGCGATTTGCTTGATCTGCCCACCCTTGGGTCCAGCAGAGAAGCTGAAATGCGTGATATTGTAGGCTTTGATC
>SWBH01000321.1:0-13587 GCA_024195465.1 Aureobasidium sp. EXF-8845 | reverse complement strand
GCTCGAGGGGTTGCGTCGACATCGCGAGGGCTGGGGCCGTCGTCCATTGACCACGTCTTCCTGCGCCGCTTAGGCTGCGGTTCTGGTGTTGGGTACGGTCGCAGGCAAGTTTCGTCAGGTGCGCATCGCTTGGCGTTTGCACACGGTGTGCTAGATTCTGCTGCTATCCTCGGAGAGCTCAGATTGTCATGTTCTGATGCTGTTGTTTCGATCTACTCTTCGATCGTCAAGTCGTCGTACATAGTCAGGCTCCATCGTGAGCAGCTTGTGTTGTTGTGTTGACACGAAGCTGTCAGCATTGGCTCAGATAACGCAATCTCGGAAGCTGTTGTCGCGCGAGACACGCGTGAACAGCACCCCACGTCGGGTAAAGATTCACTCAATGCAGGTAGAGGCCCAAAAGATGATCCATGCTTGTTTCCCAATTCTGTGCGGCTACCTGCGCTCACTGACTTCCTACCTTCAGTGAGCTGCAACTCGCTGGATCATCTCGCCGATTCTCACTCCAGCCAGTCTATTTCTGTGCGCACATTTGCTGATCGCGTTGACAGCTGCGTAGTCGGGAGACATAATTGGTTCCAATTGTTCAGACAAGGTAGGGATTTGGTCAGCCAAGGTAAATCCGCAATGCCTTGGCGGAATACAGGCCGTGCAGACGAGGCCATCAGTCATCCAGAGTTGCTACATCGTGTCTTCCAGATCCTGCCAGTCTCCGACTTCGATGCGGTAAATTGCCAAAGCTTCAGTACCGCCCGACATTCCTCAGCTACCGCGATCAAGGGCCTCGATTGGTGACAGGATAACATCAAGAGGTTTCAACTGCGCTGTATCAACGATAGTTATATGTGGATGTTCATCTAGGTACTAGATTAGAAGCGCATGATTGCGGCGTTGAATCGAACCGCGACACTGGAAGGAGGTATACTGGATGATGTTAGTGCCCTAAAGGGACAATGTTGTCCTTTCGAAGGCTGTATCATAGACTAGTAAAGACAGCACTAAAGACCTTGCTTGATCGGATGCGCGAATATCAGGAAGTAAAGGCCGCAAGTCGACGGAATGGCCAGGACAAACTTCCCGCTCCCCTACATCTGTACAGCATCCTCGGCTCACGAATTGTCACTCTCCACACTCTCAGTCTCTAGTTTTCTTCACAATCAGAACCTCTCTTTCTTTGCTTTTGTCTGTCTCTGTTATCCAGGTCAGGCGATTTTCTTGGCACTACCAATCTTGATAGATTCTAGCAAGCGAAACATAGTGTAACAAATGCATACGTGCGGAGCAGCGTCTATACAGCCAAGGGTTGCCTCGCCGATCTCGATCGTCAAGTTCCCATATTGGCCTTTACACATATGAACATTATGATATTTGCCCTTCGAGGCAGCTGGTTTGCCCTCATGTTCCCAGTTCTGACAAGTTCACAGAATCGTTCGATTGAAAGTTACAAATCGGCACGCTCAAGCTGGGGTTTCCGATCAACTAAGCTCGCCGCTCAAATTAGCTCAAACCTTCCCAGCCCGCGCCATTCCCTACAAGGATGGGTTTCAAGCCCGGAGAAGTATAATTCTAGCATGCGAAGTTCAGCTCGTGCTCTGGATGGCTAGAATGTGCGAACAGAGAGGTACCACAGTCCTAGAAAGACCTGTGCATTTTGCCCAGAAAAGTGCTCGGTGGAGAAGATCATCAGCTTGAGACCAAAGTTTCCAAAATTGTAGATCGGGTTCCTGCATTTGTGTCCGGATATAGCCCGTCCCTGACGATCTCGAGTCAAGATCTTTGGACATTTTGTGCTTACCCATATACAGACACTTCCAAGCATCAGACTGTTTGTTATCGAACTCCTCAACCACGCTTGTGATGGTGCTGAATGGTAGATACTGGAAGCTCTTTTCTCATCGAATGATTCCCCGCATCAGGCTCGGGGGTGCCGACCCGAGAGCTGAAGGGTGTCGGGGATTTTGCGGAGAGTTTTGGGTCTAAATGCGCTCCCATGAGAGGAGCGATTGCTGCGCACGCCACTATATCCAGCTTTGTTGACATCAATTCCTTTCACAAAGACAACATGACCTGGCTGTATCGTCCTCCATCGGGGCTCAACTCCTAACTCCAAACTCCAGACTTCAGACCTTCCTGACTTCGGACTTCCCCTTTTTCTCAAGCCACACTAAATAACGTTCACTACATCGTGGTGATGGTGCATGTTCACTCACTCACGTGCTTAAGGAAACCGCTGTCATATGCATATGGTGAATAGCACGCGGTACAGCTAGGAAATTTGACATGCGAGCTCAGCAAGAAGGATAAACTTTTCTACCTCGCAAAAACTGACAGATGAGTAGGATGCTACGGCCAACTGTATGTTTGCCAACATCTACTACGAAAAGGATCCAGACAAGAACAACAACCCTGTGGATGTCGTCAAGTGCGCATTATACAGCATGGCCCAGACCAATGTTACCGCGACCAACAACGGCCAATGGCGCGGCAGCTTCCACGTGCTCGTGACTGGATCCAACGGTTATAACAAGGCAGCTGCTCCTGTCGCACCTACCGGCTACAATCTCCAGTCACTATCCGCTGCAGTCAACGCACCTATCTTTGACAGTCAAGGTCAGGGAAGATTCATCCAGCCGGTCTACTTGTCTTCCTACAGTCCGGGCTTATGTGCCGCCGCCTGTGATAAGCAGACTCAGTACGACAAGAGTACTGCTTCCGATGATTGTGACTACAAGAGTTGTGTTTACGCAAACTTGTACTACTTGATCAAGGATGGTGTGCCTCAGACTGTGGTCTGCGCTCTATATACAGAGGCTACCGATTCAAGCTATGCAGTAAACAAGGTATGTTTTCGCCGCTCGATTTAATACTTGTCCATGCTGACCTGGTTTCCACGTGCAGGGTTATACATCTGGCAATGACCTCTACCAGGTGGCCAACTCGGTCGCTCTTACAAACAATGCTCTTGTTCAGGCTGGCTATCCCCAGTACTGTGCCCCTCGGGCTCAGGATGTTGCACAACTGGCCAGTGTCGGACAAGAATTCTGCAGCAGTTACATCTCTTACGTCCCTCCCACATCGACAACCATCGTATTGAGCACGCCCGCTTTATCCATCACTGTCGTGATATCAGTTGAATACTCTACATTCTTATACAACAGCGTTGTCACTGTCACAGCGGCTAACAAAAAGAAGCGCGATGATGATGGCCCGCTTCCTAGGACCGCTTATATCGAGACTTCTCCCAGCTTGTCAGTATCCGCCATACCTACAGGCGCGGTCAAGCGAGCTGCAATTTTTACTCCAACTCTAGTTGCTCATTGGCCCGCTCAGAAGATCTCCGCAGCTTGCTCACTAGTCGCAACTGGCAGCGCCTACAGCACAGTAACGAGCACCGGGGCAATGCAGGTCGTGACGACCACCACCGCCGTGGACAGCATCATCTATAGCCTGTCCACAACCACGACAAGTGCTACAGCAAGTGCTCCCAAGAGCTGCCCAACACAGGTGGTAATCAACGGTGGTTTTGAGGACGGTACCACCACGCCCTTCGTCTTTAGCGAAGGCCCCAATTTCTTCGACAACTCAGGCGGCAGACTAGACTTGCTTGATGATGCCATTCTTGCTCATAGTGGCAGCTACCTGGCCAGCGTCGTGGAGACAGATGCCTCTCTCAGAGGGCTGAACTTTCGCCTCTCGCAAACCGTGCCCGTCTGCCCTGGCGCGTCCTACACCTTCAACTTTTATGCTTCAAGCCAATTCAATCCTGCTGAGTCCACACAGTGCAATCTTGTAGCAGCTCCATAACCTGTAACGCGAGCATAATCCGGTTGCAAGAGAACAGCCGTCATCTAGCGAGTTATTTTAGAACGATCTATGGTTAATTAGCATGATTGGATACGATCAGCCATGCTGTTATAACAGATGTCGAGGATGAATGGTAAGAAACATTGTCCATCATGAATGGGCTTAATGTAGCTTGGTCTCTAGAAATACTTGGGGTTATATTTTGCAGTTCTCATTTTACAAGTAGAGTGTTTCCTCAAGACTAAGCGCGTGTAATATCTGATGAGGTATCTTGATATGTGCATCCGTGGCCTTGAAGCTGCCCCTGATGTCGCGGACAGTGGCATATGTCATGCCTTGGAAGTCTGCAAGCGCGGACGATCGTCGTCATCTGCCACTCTTACAGGTTCATCATTAGAGAGTGAATACATGTTATCCTCTCCAGTTGTTCTGGCCAACCTGACAGAGCGAGATCGTTTCGGCACAGAATCAATTAAACTGTAAAGTACGAGCAAGGACTCGCGTTGATCATCTAGGTGCTAGGAGACAACACAACGCAAGCAAGCTAGCCACATCTGCTTTGCAATCGAACGACTTATATCTAACCTGAACACCATATTGGGCCTCAGTAGCTCCTCGAGCTTCATATACAGATGGAGGTGTATCTCTAAACGTGTGATGGATCGCGGCTTGAACATGTGTCTGGAGGTTTTGAGAACTATATCGCAACATCAGGCGGAATATGCGAGAAGTCCAGGGGGTAAGGGGATCGATGGGCTTGTGGTTTAATACGATCGACACGTGGTGTGCCACGTGAATATGCAGATGCAGATATTGAGCCGTCCCAGTCTAGGTAAGCGAAGTCACCATGCAAGATTTCCCAATGTAGTGTACTGACAAGAGTGGGTCTCCGACCACTTGTTTAGTTGTACGCTGTATACACTTCTTCGCTCAGTCGATCGGTCGCTGTACACTTCTCCGCTCAGTCGATCTGTTACTGTATCCAATCCACTGTTCTGCACCTCCATCACCATGCTCACCTGAATGATGTCAGAATCTGGAGGAGAACAGCTCACTCCGTTCCATTTATTCAGCCCGACCGGGAAATTGAATGGATCTACATCGAGACCTGGATCCAAACGTCAGAACGTAGAGTGAGCCAAACAATTATGCTAAAGTGATCGCTTGCCAAGCAGAAGTAGAGACTATTAACTCGAGTCGACAACATTCAGCTCAATACAAGTGAACCATGCTCCGAACCAGACGAGCTCGTGCAAGAGTAAAAGGACGAACTGCGGGACCACCATCACCACTGAATTGTCTTCTCCAGTGCTCAAGCTATCAGAAGATACTGTGTGTAAGCTCAGAATGATCGCTCGTCCCCCTGTTAAGAAGAACAAGCTTGACAAGACTTTTTGTATGCTGATATTTTTCGAGGGACCAGGATGTTGCTACACTGTCGTCAGACACATCAGTCTTGGGGACGGCACAGATGAGATAAGATTCTTGAAAGAGGTTCGAGACAGGTTCCATCTTCCGTGCGAAGCCGCCGATGTGAAGGTTGAGTCCATATCTGAAACTACCCAAGGCGTCGAATGGACCATCCCAAGCAAGCAAAGAGGTGGTGCTGATCGGCCAGGTTATCGAAAGGGTCTCTTCAAGAAACAAAATGGACGCGGGGTCTATGACGGTGTGTATGCAGTTGTCTCATGCTTACATATGTATCCAATCATTTGGAAAAACTTGAAAAGTACCTATAGTCGGGAGGGTGAGCATAAAGGAGACGGAAAGGGGAGGTGGCTATGGGCGCGAAGCAGACGAGACACATAACCATAGAGCAAAAGGAGATCAGGGAAAATTTTACTCACATCTGAGGCTCACAGTAGCACGAAGATGGGGAGAATTGTGAAGCTCGGTTGCGAGCAGGCCACATTGGTCAACACTCTGATTGTTTTGACACTTTAACTCTCACGCAAACCCTTGCTTCGCTTCAGATTCTAGAACAAATCATAATTACGCTCTTGCAAAGCGCAGAAATCTATCTAGATTACTTTCGAGCCAATCTGTACTTCTCGGATAAAGAGCCCAAAGAGTGCCTACTAACTTCTCTCTCTACAATCTCAGAGAGATGATTAAGAATATTTGTTTCGTAATTCCGTGTCGCCACTCCGAATAGCACTGGGTCAGAAGATATCAAAACCTTACACCTAAGGTTACGCATAATCTCCCACGTTTTGAAAAGTTCAGTATGTGCCTCTTCAGGACTTTCTGTCGCGAACAGACTCCACGGAACAAGATCATCCGGACTCGATCTAGGTTTTATTTCCTGGATTCGGATATCGCTGTCGAAATTGTAGAGAGAGCCCTCTTGGTGATCGGTAAGTCCCCTGTGCATCACAACTGTGTGAAGCTGTTGGCTACCAAGTAAAGCATCCATTAATGGTACGAGCAGTTTATGCTCGTAAGGAAGCATGAAGCAGCAAGATCCCATTTGTCTGGTGATAGAGATCTCGCCGGCCTGTGCATAATGTTTCTTTTGTCTACGTGGACGATGCCGAATTATGTAGATAGTTTCTAGGAGCTTCTGCAGGACATCGTTCTCCATGTCGTTCCCTATGTCTCTAGGATTGAAGATTGGATTCAAGATATTGATCTCAAGCTTGCCAGAGAAAAATTGTTTGTTCAGCTTCATAGCATTATCCCAGGAGTGGCAGCTGTCCCATTCCTCCAGATCGGTCTTGATGATCCATTCTGCAGTAGCTTGTTGGTCTTCAGTAACAAGTGCGCGCTCGGTCTCGCTTTCGGAATCATCATCAGTTCCCGTATGAGACATAGTCTTAGAGGTTTGTTTATATTCGAAGACCATATTTGAGATGTCGTTTTTCGATCTTCTGAGTTGCAGGCGATAATGCAATCTAAATAGGTCGTTCGGACTCACTCACAAAAGACTAAGCAACATGACAGTCTGATTCAATGGTAGACTGTGCGTTTCGGACACATAGGGACTGAGATGTGCCAGGTCGCAACATTCATCACGAGATCCATCAATGGCCACAACTGGGTGAGAAAGATGTACTACTATTTATAGACGACGCGGGTGCGAATCGCCATCATCGCTGTCGGCAGCAGTCATATGTGGCTAGCGTTGTGAGTACCAGGTCCGAAAATCTGACAGGCGACCTCATCTAACGTGAGAGTGTCTGATGCATGTATGAGACCACGTTTCACAATGTCTCGTAGAACTTACAGAATAGCCCCAAGATGGTGTTACGAGTATCAAATAGGGTCCTCATCATACCACACAACATGTTATCTACATCGACAGCTGATACAAGGACACTGTTTGACAAGGTTACGTCGCGCTATCTCTATTCTATATGGAGACTTCCACATAATCGAGACTTCTACTATCTGTCATGGATCTACATCACACCTAAGCTTCCACTACCACTCCCCAAGCTTACGATTCATCACTCATTTTAGTATCGAGCTTCAAACCCATCACGTAATCGATGCGCACGAGCAGGAAACTAACACATTGATCAGCTGTCTCTATAAAGAGCAAAGACTCATGCCCATTTCAGGTATGAGTCCACAGAATGAATTTAGTCCCAGAAGTCCCTATACTCGACATGAAAGTGGACCAGCCTGAACAAATAACGAACTCTCAGGCCGCTCCTGTGTTCGAGAATCCCGGGCAGGACATAGACGGACAAAGTATTGAAGACCCGTACAGACTTGCTAAGATTCTAACCTCGTATGAGAGGGACGAAGCAGATCGCATGTTGAACACTGTCATAACTGTTATGTCGTCCGAGAACCACACACCGCATCTCTTGCCTCAGACACCCCGGAGATCGTCTCCAGGGTCAACACCCGGTCCAGATAGTTCATTTGGAGACGATGAGAGGTTCCTTACGAGCAGTGTCCCGGAAGCGTCGGTCTCCCAGAATGAAGGAGTTTCTAAGCAGCAAACCTCACCCACTGGATATGACAAGACAGTCGAGAAGGATACGGATGATGGTGTCCTACGATCGATCTACGTGCCGGCCGCAAAGCCCAACACTGTGCGGAATGACCTTGAGGCCGAGCTTGGCAGAGTCAAGGAATCCCTCAAGAATACTGCGGGCAGGGAAGCATCTCTTGAGCGAAGGGTGAGTTTTGCATGAATGCATCGACTTCGAGACGGGAAAACCTCTTACTAAGAATATACAACAAGCCGAAGAGTCGAGAAAATGCTCCACGTTCTATCAACGATGATACTCAAGATCAGCTAATGAACAAATGCTGCATTTGCTGTCAGAATCACAGTAGTAGTTTGTCAAAAGTGGAAAAGCAGGTGGGAGAAATATTGATATCAGTAAGCTAGGATAAATGGTACGAGAAGCAAGACAATCGACTAACATTTTGTGTAAAAGTCCTCCACAATCCAGAACACGACACATTTGCAACAAGCACAGATTAGCAAAGTCGAAGATGGACTCAATGAGCTCTCCTCACAAGTGCGAGGTGGAAGGTTAGACACATCGGAATCCGTCTCTCTGGGCGCCGTCACACGACCGAGGTATATCGCAGCCATATCTGGAACGACGGACGATCATAGTTTCTCACAGACAAAGTCGGACTTCTTAAACACACCGCATCCGGCAAAGTATCAACCAAGAATATTCCCCGGAGATGTTTCTCACAACAGTGAACAGAGAACGGTGGAAGGGCCAACAACTTTCAAACACCATCACACTGGACCTTCCAACGTACATGATGATTCTGAGAGAAGTTCAAGAACATTGAGACCTCACGGGTATGCCGAGAGCATTCAGACTACGGGACAAGGACTTCTGACCCAACCGGACAGTATACACACTGGAGAAAGGAGCCTGTCATTAACCTCTAACCCCGGATATCATATGGAACTCACTTTGAAATCGGCCCGTGCACCTTCCTCGACGAGTCTAAAGCCTCTGAGAAGAAGCATCAGGAATTCCCTCCATCCAGCTGCCAACAAGAAGCGATCTCGGGGTGTGAACGACGACGCTGGAGCAAGCTCTCGCGCGGCCAAGGTCATTATGAGACAGAATGCTGCTCGTACTCCGTCAGATATTGTGCGGGATACACGCAAGTCTAAGCGTCCGCGAGGAGAATCACAATATCACAGCAAGGACGCGTATCATGGCCAAAGAAAAGCCCACCAAGCTGGCTTGGCAACATCTTTCGAGCTTTGGGGGAAGCGTAGCATAGTCTCAGAGTCTGGATCCTACGAAAATCTTGGAGTCGAGGAAGACAGTCCTAAGGAAGGCCGATGGTCCACTATCATCCCATCACGGCTGGTGAGAATAGCAAAAGTTCTGAGGGAGTGGATATCAAAAGAAGCCAACAGCACAATGTTGGCTGTCCAGCAACGACTCTCAATTGGACAGTATCCGTTCCTTGTGCTATTGGCTCTGCAGATGCTTTGCACACTCATCCTGTTGTACCTCAAGATCCCTACGACAAGTTTTTCTTGGCCCTATGTGGGAGCCATCTTGCTGTCGCTGGCATGGAATAGTCGGTCTTTAAGATGTGGAAAGTGCTCACATGGTTTGTTATCCATCCCAGCATCAAATGCTGTCAGCGCTCGTCTCTGATGTACAAATATGGTGGTAGTATAATCTCTAGATCTTGAGTTTTTGAGAGGAGTCTGGTCTTTTCCATATTATAGAGTCAGTTGATAATGCTAGTAAGAACTTCGGTCCAGAATGGTCACGGCTCATATCATCGTCAGCCTACTCTCCCAAACAAATCTTGATACTGATAGAGGCTTCCGAGATTAGGAAACAGGTCTAGCTTCTGTCTTGTTTTCTCTCGGAGGCACGTTCATTGAGACCTCGGTTGGGTGAGCTTGAAGTCCTGCTTCGGGAGTCCTAATGACACCGTTCAGGAAGTGAGAACCCTTGCTTATGGGAGTATCATTTGATTGACACTATGACTGAATTCTCCACATGACATGGGCGGCATGACCAATCGAGGGATGTTATTCAGGCCAGTCCCAGGTAAGCGTGTGTTTCCAGAAGGACGCAAGGATGAACCGCCTGTCTTTAGACCCAAAATTTTGGAACAATGCTTGCTCACAGATATGGCTGATCGTGACATACGATCATGACCAATCGGCTTGAGTCGTCTTTTGAGGAGATTTGCTGTACCTCCTAGCCCTGAAAGAGCAAGACCGACGCTGCATGCATCTTTATCCTTCAAACTGTCGAATGGTAAAAACGATCCGATCAAGACAAACCTCTCTGCATGGAAGATGACACTATCCAAAACTAGACGCCCTACAAGGGGTATACCGTTCTTTGTCACATCCAATATATGAGCCTGTGTTCTTGTCTGTGTCAATGTCTCTTCACTCCTCGTAGTTTGTATCTATCACACATGTACGAATTAGCTGAGCGATTGACCACTGATTTATCGGACGGACCAAGTCCAGTGGCACTTGAAGGATCAGAGCAGTCTCAAATACAAGGCTTGCGTCATTGTCTAGTCATTCGATAGTGGATTCTGCATGCATGCCGCCGTTGAGTAACAGGGTAAGAAGTTTGAGGAGGCTGAGATTTTGCAAAGAAGTCTGCACGAGAGGAGCATAGGACATAACAGCTACACTTGGCAGACATCGTGCGTCATTCCACTTAGGAAAGTGGGAAAAGACATGTGTGTCACTTTTCGGGATGTGTTTGTGACGTGACCTATCAGAACCACGGATGGATCAGGCGGGATTGACACATGAAATGACCAGCCGTTTTGAAAGGCAGATGTGTACGAAGTGAGGATCACAGAATCGAGCACATGAACGATAGTCTGATTATGCCGTGCTGGCAGCAAGCATGGAATGAAAGGATCCTTTTTCTCCTCCCAACCTGGATTCCTAGTCAATGCTTCTGCGTGAAGTATCAGTGATCTGAACACTTCGTGCTTCTTGGGCGGCATTGGCATAAGTGCTTCTAGGAGTCATACGTTGGGCATTCAAGCATCGCGGGAGAAAAACTCGATGCACATATCAGTGTGTTTTCAAGCTAGTTGTACGAGTATCTTGGGAATAAGAAGCTCACATAGGATTTGTCTACCCAAGATCCGAGCTCAAGACAATTCTGCTTTGTTTCGAGCCTTTATCTGTAGGCATTTACCACATTTGGTTTGTTTACTTCACAATCCCGCAGCGCAGGGATGAGAGTGATGCGTGTACTGCAGACTACCCAGCCAAGTTTTTGTGTGTGATCGATATGGAAAGTCAGACAGAGAGACCGCATCCCTGGAGATTGATCTTTGTGATGATCGCGTTGCTGTCTAGATGCATGACTTGACAAATGTTATCGACTATGTTGCAGGTGTTGAGCGATGCTAGTGATTTTCTTAGCACCGAGCTTACGTGTGTGCGAGTCCTTTGACGGGCGTGCGGAGGATAAGTAAACTACGACTCTAACACACGTCGTGTCCAGTCGTGAGTATGTCGGCGGGACTTTTGAATCTTCCGTGCGAGCTTTTGGTCGACATAGCAAAGCTTTTACCTCCAGTTCAACGATCACGGACTTTGCCTTCGCTATGTAGAACGATGTATCAAGCGGAGCTCTTGTCGTGGAGTTGTCAAACTTCCAGGACTTCTGTGCTCGTAGGTCGCGAGGCGAAAGAGGAATGTATAGCCAGGTTCTCGTCGCTGCAGAGAGTAGTTCGGCAGGCCATTCTGAGGAACTCGGACTTTGTCTTGGTCCAAAGTATCTATGTCAGTAGTGTCTTCAGCATCATGGCTCATACAATCCTTGCAAAGGCTGTCGAGTTGCCAGATACCGACCATAGGAAGTTGCAACGTCTGCTCCAAGCGCTTACATCGCTGTCCGACCAGGCAATCGGGGTGGTTCCTTCAGAGCGTGGGAGTGGCAAGATCGTCGCGTGGAAGCGCTTCCTGCCTCGCACTGCTTTGGAACACTGTTGGGGCGTCAACGAATTGGACAGACTTAGAACCATGAAGATGTTCGTTGAGGGCATCATCACCTCCGAGTTGGACCATCCTGTTCACAAATTCTTCAGACTCAGTGACTACCAGGAGGAAAAGGTCTACCTATGTTAGCTAGGTTGGCGACAAAGGCAAGAACCCCAATCACATCAGTCGGAGCCACGAGTAAGGCTCTTGGCGTCACTTGGCGTCACTGGGGTAAAACATCGATTGGTGGGGCGCTATTGAGGCATCCAATGATAATGATCCGTACGTTTCCTGTCTGTCTCCCTCAAGCATGCGCCCACCGTGACTGAGCAATCCTCCAAAAACGGAAACAGACAAATCGCATTGAACTGCGCCAAATTGGACTGGGTCTGCCTAGGCTATTCCCAGTACCATCAAGCTGTACATACACAGCAGCAATTGACACGACATCTCACCATTGCCCGTGCTCCACTGCAATGCGCGTGTTGCGTCAAACGCCGCTCACGTCACGTTGCCGTGCATATCGTCTTTCGAACACGAGCCTTCTTGCATGTCTGCTTTCTACCCAGCAGCGGGTTACCAGAGACTGCAACACGTAGTGCCAGGCGCGACCGCCGCAATCTCATGGATACACGCCGCTGGTGGCCAATGGCCGATGGATGACGGGACTGGGAAAGAGAAGGGCATTTACAACGATGATATGCTGTCAAAATCACCGGGTCTCGAGCTCGACAATGGTGCTATCCGCCTCGCTCAAACTCGGTCGAAGCAGAAGTCCGGCAGCGAGATCTTCTTCGGCAATGACACCATCGTCAAACCTAGTCACGCTGACAATTTCCGTGTCGTAACCATGTCTTGAGCGCGAGTACATCAAGGCGCGGCGATGTCGTAATCCTTAAGCCGACCATTAGATCGAGGATGCCTCTGATTCGCAAAACGGCACGGTCATCATGAAGAGGGGCCAGTGTTGACCTATATCGGTATGCGACATCACGACATGGTCCGTTCGGCAAGACCTTGTTGACTTAAACACACTCGCTGGCATGAGTAAACTATTCGCGAAACGACCCTACAGGATACCAGAGCTCGCCACCGGGTCGTTTTCAGTGGTTCTCGGTATTCCTGGTCACTGGCTTCTGGAATTACCTTCTGGAGGCGCTTCAATGGTCTAAGGTAGAGCTGGACTATCTAAAGTGCCTCGGCCGCAGTCCAGGGTCTGCCAGCTTCGAGCGCACGGTTCCTTGGATCTGTTCCCCGCCTGATTGCAGACGACTTCCAGGAATCTAGTCGCACCTCTATGCTTTCCTTGGACTTGATCAATGTGTCTCTGGGTATCACGCCGTCGCTGTCCGGAACTTCACCAATGGCACGAATTTTCAATGTGTTATCCATGTCCTCGGTGATGTGCCTGAGAGTGTCGTAAGTGGCGTACTGCTCCTCGCCTCCATAGCAGATCCCATAGCCATCGCAGTAGCAAACACTCTGCGACGGGCAATACTCATATCTCTGACCCCAAAGATACTGCCATAGGTATTCGAACACCCTGCCAGACAGGTCATCGCCAAGAGGCGTCTGTAGCAGCCAATCACGTAGGTCGACGTAACGCTGTTTCGGCAAGGCAAGAATCGCGTCCCTGGATACAGCCATCTGAGCGCAACACGGTTGCGCTAGGCTGGTTGGCACGAGCTCGTCCGGGAAAATTTCAGTCCACGCGGAACCCATCACAGCGATCTCGGGATATGCTGGATCGGGGCTTGGCTCATGCGGGAAGATGTGAGACGGACATCCAGGATCGTGATGACAGCGTAAGTTGACATAACCGTTACGGATCACATAGCCAGGTATGAGTCGTCGGA
>SWBH01000320.1:0-13591 GCA_024195465.1 Aureobasidium sp. EXF-8845 | reverse complement strand
GTTTTGGCGTCTGGAAACTACGACGCCTACTTTGGGTGAATTGAGAGGACGCATTCAGTTACTCCGCCGCTTTACGACTTTTCAACATCAGCAGTTCAGTACGGGCATCGATCTTTCTCGATGGCCGGATAATCCACCTTTGCCGTTCACGGTCCGCACGCCTGTGGGTGTCCACCTCACGATACAAGACCACTACTCCCCCACCACATCCGAAAGCCTGCCTAATTTAGTAGCGAAAAAGGGCGGCGATGTGGCATCCATGCTCATGCGTGCCTCCCGCGACACGGAACCCTGGCATTGGTATATCAACTTCAGCTCCGCTTTTGAGTTCAACATCTACTACCAGATCCCTCCCAAAGATATCGCTGTCGGTGGATATTCGGTATTTAGATGGGTGGAAGGAATAAATCTACGGCTTTGCAATTTCCTCAAAGCCAGACTAGCGGATGTGGATGAGCCTCAAAGGTTTGGAGTTGTGGTTATGGACTTTGTGGAAAAGCCGGCGAGTGATCTTGTGAAGACTGTCATCGAGGCTAACTTCGTGGTGCCGATGAAGAGAAGAGGTGGTAAGGCTGGCAGGAAGATGGAGACGGCTGTGCTGGGCTTGGTGATGATTCTTGTGCTCATGGCTTGGGCATTGTTTGAGTGGCATATCGGTCGATTCGATCAAGCTGGTGGAGACTGGTGTCCAATGTTCATGCGTGGTTGCTCCTTAGGATCTCCTTATGATGCAGTCGCTTGAGTTATGAGCGCATACCACGCCCAAAATTATACATGATCAATGAAACACTTATGTCGTTGGAGGGCCCTGGCTGAATGGACTGTGGGTGTTACTGCCAGCATCGTATGGACTGAGTTGATTCTTGACAGGGAGGTATGGGCTAGCATGGCTGCTTGTGTATGGGCTGGCCTGGTTGCTCATGGGATTGTTTGGTGACGGCTGCAGACTTCGAGCATCATCGCTGGGATGGTTAAAAGGCGACCCATGGGAGAGGTGCATACCATCCAGTTGACTATCGACATTGCGGTGATCGAAATGTGGTGTCGAGTTCGGTGTGTCTGTTATCGCTGAAGCGTTCTCCATCACCCTGTCTTTGGGCCAACGAAGGAACTCGGCCCACTCATCACCGAGGATAATCTCGATTCTTGCAATGAGAACTTCAGCCAAGCCTCTGAGGTGCCATGGTCTGGGGTTGATGCTCGACAAGACGGCCCAGTAGGCCAGAATGATAAGAGCAATAGGCCTTCGCTCGACCAGCATATCCTTAAATACAGGGGGCAATGTTACGATCCATTGATTGACGAGATATCCAGAAGTAGGGTAGTCTTCTGGATGTTTTAATAGAGCTCCAATCGACGTGAAGACGCCTTCAATCGTCTCCAAGCAGCATTTACGTCTCTCGGCGTCTTCCTGGCCGAAAGCGAGGGAACGTACCATCGAGTAGGTGGGATACTCAGAGCCAAGGGTAGCGCGGATCTGGTTCTCGTGAGCAGCATCTTCCGGATTTGTGCGAAAGAGTGTTTTGAGCCAAGTCTTTGTCAAGTAAGGCCAGTATGGCGAGACTACAATCTTGATGCCTCGACTCAATTGGAAACATTCAATGATCTTGTCAATAGGGTCTGTATCATCATGGTGAGGATTGAGCATGTACTCGGCCAGGCCAAAAGCAGATGTATTACTGGAGAACAACAGAGCGGCCATGGAGTCTTCCTGTCGCAAGTTTGCGATAACGGGCTGAACATGCTGGATGGCAATGCCTTGCAGATAACATGCCCGATCGAAGACTTCTGATCTAGATGTATCCCTTGAATACAGATGCAAAGCCGAGAGGGCCATGAAGCTGTGCATTAAAAAGTCACAGGACAGACTGTGTTCTAGAAGCCTTTGGAAGGCATCGCTTCGAAGTTTAGCTTCCGGGATGATTGAAGCACTGTAATGATAGACCAAGTGATGATAGACCTCCAAATCTAGCATGGAGAGAGGTTGAGTTGAAGGTTGAATGATTGGTGGAGTGCCAACAGGTGTTGATAGGCTAGAGACAAGAGCTGGGCGTGGGCTCGCTGGTGGTTGAGCAGCAAAGCTGCAGGCTATGTCCAGACGTTGGCAGTTTCCACATTGCGGTTTTGTCTCATTGCACTTTGTATGTAAGTACCTTTACTGCCAATATGCTTGATCGTAACTACCTTGATATGACGGGTCTTGCACTGTGAGCAGCCATTACGAGATTTGCGATGAGATCGTCTCATGGTAGCCGATTTCGTATCCATGATGGATTCGCGCGATGGCCTCTTCGCAGTCTCGAGCGGCGTCGTATATCGCGGATGGAGTGGAGCGGGTAGAAGAAGACCAAGAACAGTACAAGACGACTTGAGAAGCAAGTATAAGCAGTCTTGGTCAATTGGAAGACGTGGATAGTTTGTAAAGATACGAGCTCGGATACGGTACGAATACGGCGCATGCAAGAGCGTGGCCAAACGCCAAGAATATTAGGGCTCAGTTTGGGCTTTTGCTCTGATGCAACAAGAAGATTCCCATCATCAATTCTACTACATCTGGACACATCAAGATGGCATCGACTGACAGCTCCTTGACGGTACAAGCGCGTCACCAAATTCCCTTTCCATTCTCCAACCAGGACGAGTCTACACCGCCTCCGCTTCTCCTCACCCAAGGCGCCGAAGCTTTGGTATACCGCACAACCTTTCTCACACCTTCGACAGCTTGCGCACTCAAGTACCGACCGGCAAAGCCATGGAGACATCGTACCCTGGATCTGAGATTGACTCGTCAACGTATTCTCGCTGAAGCTAGGGTGCTGACTCGCTGTCGTCGCGAGGGTGTCACAGTACCCGCCGTCTTGGGACTTGACTGGGAGCGTGGATGGCTAGCTCAAGAGTGGATCTATGGCAACACGGTTCGCAGAGTCTTGGACTGGGTACACAGAGAGAGCGGTCTGTCTAGCAGTGAGAAAGAGCAACAAGTACACAATCTCTTGGAAAGAATCGGCAGCGCCCTCGGCCGTCTCCATGAAAGAGGACTGGTCCACGGCGACCTGACCACTAGCAACTTGATGATACGCCCTGCCGAGTCCGACATTACCGAAGAGGATAAGCAAGTCGGAAAGGCCGTCCACATCGCCAACACGGACGGTGAAGTTGTCCTTATCGATTTTGGACTTGCACAGCAGACGGTACAAGAGGAAGACAAGGCTGTCGATCTATACGTGCTTGAGAGAGCCTTTGCTTCGACACATCCTGAGGTCGAGCAAGACTTTGGTCATCTGCTGCAAGCCTACGGCGAGAGCCATAAGGGTGCCAAGACGGTGCTCAAGAGACTGGAAGACGTACGCATGAGAGGAAGAAAGAAGAGCATGCTGGGTTGAGTCCAGAGCTTACTTGCTCTCCTTGATGATCTGCTCCAATGTCTTGACATACTCGTCGACTTCCTTGCAGCCCTCGAGCGTAAAGTCGCGTCTCTTGCCCTCAAACACGACGTACGGCACTGCATCCACTCCGTTGCCCGCCTGCTCTCGGATCAACATCTTTACATCCATCAATCCTTCATCTTCATCTTCGGCCAACTTCTTCGCTTCCGTCTCGTCGAGTCCCGCCTCGGTCAATGCTCGAACCAAAGTCTCTCTGGCACTAGGATGTTGTTCCTCCTCAAAGTATTGCTTGTATAGGCTGTCGACGACTTTCTCGGCTGCATCGGCTCCCTTGGTCTCTTGCACGAGCTGGATAACGCGGTGTGCCTGGAGGGTGTTGCCTACTCTTCCACCAAACTTGTACGCAATACCCTCTGCCTTGCCGTACGCTGTCATGAGCACCACATACTTGCGCATGTGCTCTTCGTCTCCATTAAATCTGGCCTCTCGATACCAACTGTACTTGTCTTCGCCCTCCTGCGGCGCATTCGGGTATAGCTGGTAGGGAAGGTATTTGACTGTGAATGTCACTCCAGGCTCGGTAGATCGGACTTGGCTAAGGGCTTTCGCAAGCCGTCTCCTAGCGAGATAGGTCCTGCCATTACGTCAGATGTGTCGAGTCTAGGTAGAGCAGGCGAGCAGACCATGGACAGATGGTATCTAGAGTGAAGGATATCTGAGATTCGTAACCCATCATGACGATGATTTCACAATGCTGGTCGCTGGATGACGCTGACTCGTGCTGTAATGTGTGACAATCTCTCAAGAGCCGAGAGGGTCTGGGAGTTGATTATCAGCGGGCAGCCGTTTAAATATGCCAGCCCCTCCAACGACCCCGCCATCATCATCCATCGGCATCATGGCTTCGAGGCTTGGCATAAACTGAGAGTCTATGGACGAGAACAACTCTGAAGACTTCTGCTTCTGTACCTTCTGATCTTTCAGACGAGTTTCATATAGGCTGCATAAGCTCTAGCATTCCATGTTTCTTCTCATGACTACATTTCTCTCGACTCTCGCCGCCATGTGATATTCCACGAGGCACACCGTTGCACAACTCAACGTCTGCGTTGACGTTTCCCAGCCTGCATGAATAGCCTCTGCAGCCTTCATAACGGTCACTGACGGTAGAAAATATTCAGTATGCCAGGCTATATAAGATCTAAATCGCAGCATGCAGGTACGTTTGTTTCTCATCTTCTTGTATATCCGTATCGTCCATACACAGCATTATCTTACCGGCACTTATCATCGTATTCTTCCGTCAAGTTCGATCAGACATTGGTACTCTTGTCTCCTGGACCTGTTCTTGATTCGACCCTGAATACACCTCCATCTCGTCTCACCATC
Source organism: Aureobasidium sp. EXF-8845 (assembly GCA_024195465.1). Lineage (NCBI taxonomy): Eukaryota > Fungi > Ascomycota > Dothideomycetes > Dothideales > Saccotheciaceae > Aureobasidium > Aureobasidium sp. EXF-8845. The sequence continues at coordinate 8,816 of SWBH01000320.1, read as the reverse complement.
GACCAGAATGAAGGCAACACTTGGCCTTCTTTTTGCTTCTGCGGCTATCAGTACCGCTCAAGTCATCAAAAATGGCAATGGAACGTACACATGTGCTCTAGAATCGGGTACATACTGCGTATCGGCCTCTCTTGAAAGCAGCATGATCATCCGCTGCAACAATGGCGTCGGCTATACCAGCAACTGCGATGAACGTCTTGCCGACAAAGCTCCTCTAGACACATCTTATTCGCCCTGCTGGCAGGTATCTCCGCGTTCTGGTAACGCACAATGCTCCAAGAACGGTATCATCTATCCAGATGGCAACAATACAACGCCATATCCGGTCCCGAATTACCAGAAGATCAGTGCCAGTATCTCGAGCGCTGCTACAGCAACCACTGCACCTTCCAAGTTCGCATATGTCGCCAACTTCACAACGAGCACAACTACATCCACCTCGACGAATACTCACACTACGACCATCTATATCTCGGGCGTCCCGCTGGCCGCTTACGCGAACTCGTCGTCTTTATACTACAACAACGCAACGTCGAGCGCCAGCCTCGCGAACGTAGCCGCTGCTACTACAGCGGCATCAGTCCCCTACCTTCCGTACTTCCCAGTCCCTGTCATACCCACCTACACACAATACACCACGGACATTGTCTACAGCTACACGACTGTATGTCCAGCTGGGGTGACGATAACCGACTCTGCTGGCTCAGAAGCGGTATTGCCAACTCCTTCAACCATCACTTTGACAACCACGTCTCGCAGTACCATCACAGCGACTGCCATTGTCTCTCTGCCCTCGCCGGTCTTCGCGTTCGATGTTTCGAGTACTACAACATCCAGCGAATATGCGCCCGTCGAGACCGCAGTCGCTGCTGCGCCTTATGTCTGGTCGAATGGAACTTGGAGCAATGTCACCACTTTTACTGTCGTGGGTACTGCTGCACCTGTTCCTGTAGCTTCTGCATCGGCTACAGCTCACGGGCCATCCAAGAACCAGACTATGGCGGTATACACGGGAACTGCTGGCAAGACCAGTATTTCGTTTGCTGCTGCTCTCGTTGGCTTGATGGCTTTGTTCTAGTATGATGGATCTTCGTAAGAGAAACCTGGTTGTTTCTCACAGGAGGAGAGGTATGAGCTGGATCTCATATGATGTTTTGCGCGCTGGTCTCGCCCTTGTTGGTTCTTTAGATATAGTAGATAGAACACACTACGTAAACGAATCGCTTCTTACCATTATTCTGTTCGGATCTTGAGTGACTCTTATCACATTCAGTGTGAGTAGCCTCGACTGTATTTCTTGGCCACCCCCGGCTGAACTGATGTTTGGATTGAGAGAAATAAAGTGTGTTTTCAACCATGTTCACAATGCTAGCAGTATGACCCTGTCATCATATCTCAGCGCGTGCATTCACAGCCATCTCAACCTACCTTGTGGATATACTCATGTGGCAGCTAGGTGGAGATTAGTCTGATGTATCATACTGTGTTTCTGTGATTGGCTGTATCATATGGTCGTGGATCAGATATATATGTATGATTCTACCGTAACACAGAAGACTGACCAGCGGGGCACATCACAAGAGACGGTGTTCGGGCATACTCGATGAAAGATCAGCTGGGTATATTATTGATCTACTAAACTTAAACCCCCTATGTGGGCACCCAGAGCGAACGGAACAGTATCTACAAGCAAAACAGAAAACAAATATGTACAGGTCAATTATTCTCCTCGCTCAAGAGTCAGGGGCACCTGCCAGCGCAGCGACATCGCCATAGCTAGCAAACACTCCACTGGCTTCAGCAGAATCGGCATCCGGGCGTCTTGTGATGCGGAACATCATGTCAGTGTGAAGGAAGAAGCCTACACAACGCTCGACAAAGGGTTTAGAGAGACTGACGGGTTGGAGGTCGTAACGAACAAGCGTCTGTGAGGATTATCAGTCAAAGCGTATTCGTCAATGTTGGGTAAAAGACTTCTTACCTCGATGATACCCTTGTTCAACTCCATGGTCGCAACGCTCCTTCCCAGGCATCCGAAACGTCCATATCCGAATACCAGAGCCACTGTCTCTGTCATTCTCTCCACACGCTTCTTCTCAGCCTCGGATGCATCACGTAATAGCCATCGCTCAGGTCTGAAGACCTCTGGATCTATGCCATAGATGTCTTTATCACGTTGCATACCCCACGAGTTCCAAGAGATCTGAGTTCCACCTTTAACAAACTTGCCATCGATGGTTGCGCCTTCCGGTGGCACAGCTTTGGCGAGTAAACCCGTGACAGGCGGATACATACGCAAACCTTCCTTGACACAAGCCTGTAGATACGGCAGATCTCTAGCCTCAGCATCGCGAATAACAGGTCTCGTGACCTTTCCATTTGCAAGAGCAGCCTCGAATTCCGCCACTAGACGAGAATGTACATGAGGTGTAGTTGAGATAAAATGCAATGTCATACGCAAAGCAGATGCCGTACTATCACTTCCAGCAGTGATTTGCGTCAGAGTTTCGGATTCGAGTTGTTCTTGGGTGAGCCCACGTTTGATGAATGAGCCCAACATGTCATGGCGCACCACTGGCTTTTCGCCGAATCGTTCGTCGACACGTTCTTTGGCGAAACCCATTACGCGACCTAGGCCACGTTTGTCTGTTGATTTGGGCATGACATGTTTGAGCAGAGGTAAACGGAGGATTTTCTGGAGCTCGGGGTATGCGCCAAAGACAATGATGGCGGGGAGAAATTCTTGAAGGTTGTCGATGTAGCCAAAGGGGTCGTCGTCGTGTTTCAGGAAGCCGAATTCTTGGCCAAAGGCGATGCTGGAGATGACATCCAAGGTGAAATAAGAGTAGAGGCGAGAGATGTCGACAGGTCGATAGTCCTTTTCCGTAGAGACATATTTGGATTCAAGGAGATCGAAGAGTTGCAATAAGCGGTAATCCACATCATCTTCCATGTGGAGGTTCTCCTTGCCAGAGTAACCAGTAGACATGCGGTTTCGGAGGTCTGCGTGGATACCTTCGTCGATCACGGATGTGATATTGTCCCTTGTAGGATGCAGTCGCAAAGCTGTGTACCATTCGCTTCGCACAAAGGGACTCCGCACAGCGTGCATGCGTTTATACAGCTCGGGGTTGGTGGTGATGAGCATGTTGGGCGACACCCGGGCAATTGGTCCTGTCCTACAGTCAGCAAATTGACACAGTCCACGAGCACAAGATGTATGCTAAGCGCTCTCGTAACTGATTGGGTGGGACAACGTGTGATTCTCGCTAGGAACGACGTTTGCATTTTTTCTTTCTCTCTTGACACTCAGACAGCGACGCGAAGCAAAATCCAAGAACGTGGTAATCGACGACGATATGCCTACTGACCATATTTATCATTTACTTCTGTAAATGCGAGATTCATCTTCCCTGAGCCATTGGCTCTTAGTAGCCACAGTCTCGAAAATCCAGCTACCCATGGTCCCTTGAACTCACTCAATGCCCAGTACTGTTGAAGAGTACGGACGACATAGAGAAGAAGGAGACCTAATCCTACAATCAAGGCGACAGGTAACATGATCAATGGAGATAGTCTATCCACGAACGTGTGTTGGTATACTTTTCGAGCGTGCTGCAGTAGCCCGAATATCTGGTGGTGCACACACCTGTTACCGTGTCAGAAGGGACCCGCCGTGCTGGGATTCCTCTTGGCCAGTGAGAGATCAAAGCGATGACGCTTCGTTTATTTGACCTTGCAGGATTCTCAGGCCTTCAACAAACTTGTAGATCGTGCTGGTGGCGGCGTCAAGCAGCAAGGATATATGCGCTGAAAAGTAGGAAACAAAGAGCGGTCGGGGAGTTCAAAAGGATTGAAGCATCTCGGCGCGCAAGAAAAGGATCACCCACCAAATATACATACGACATCAGCCTAGTCTCGATTATATACGAAAGAGCAAAGCATGGAACCTCGGGATGGCTCCTTTGGCCAGCCGATTGTCGCACTCTTGGTTTGCTTGAGTTGGCCGTCTTGGTGGCTTGTCGGCTATCAGAGAACCACGCGAAGCGATGTCTGCGACGAGCCGATCATTAACTGCAGTGGCGCTCATCCTGCATGCACCAATGCACGTTCTAGCAAGGTAAGCGGGCGATCGTCCCTGTCACCGGTCTCAGTGGTCGAAGTGTTTGTCTTTGGCTGTGTGGATGGATGCCCTTCATGTCTCGGTGATGCTGGGCCAGGCGGGCTGTCGTTGCGAGCTGAGGAGCGTGGCACTTTTGACTCTCGCTTGGGCACAGGACACGAGACTTGTGGCCAGTTCAAACGGCTGCGTGCATCAATGGAAGATACGCGGCGCGAGCAGACAATTTGCCAGGCCTAATGACCTTCACAATAATCAAGTCAAGGGTTCTGTCAGAACACAAGGTGGTGGGTCGGAAGTCCAAGTGTCAAGCTACTTGGCCGCATTTGAACTCGCCTATACCACTTGAACAACCAATTAGGTTATTGCTCAGCACTTTGACAGCGCTGTGATCCCCACCACATGCCATCTCAACGGTCGAATTGCACATGCATATCCAATCAGATATCAATATACCTGTCAATTAACATAAAGGACTCGGCACGGCACGAAGGCACGAAACGTCTCAAAAGGCACGCTCCGGGCAGGCGAAGCTCCCGCAGTCCACGGGATCCGGCGAGTCAGGGACCGGGGTGCACTATCGCGAGCCTTTTCGTTGGAAGATCAAACGATCGTGTAATGGGCGTCGGCAGTGCTTAGCTTTGCAATCCTTCTTCCATCCTTCTCTTCTTCTCAAAGACATTTAATAACCTCTGACATCGCCAACGGCGGGGAACCTCTTTTCTTGGTTCCATGATCGGTTTCCACTGCACGCGCGCCGAATTCAATAAACCCAAACGCCATTTGACTGCGAGTTTTGGGTGACCAGAATAGTAGCGCCTGCAGCGGTTGTGTTCTGCAAGGGCTTTCGGATCAAACACACGTGGACGCACGCACCGAGATAGCCATCATGGCCGACGTTCCTTCGGAAGGCGAGAGCATCAGTCTCAACCACGCTAGGGAACAGACTCTCGAGGCCGATGTAAGCATTGCCCAAAAGAGATAGAAGATAATGAACATTTTTATTGATTGCTTTCAAACATATAGTCGTGGAGCGATAATGACTCTGCACTCGGTGATGATACGTGAGTTTAATCTTCTTCCTTTGAGCTCTTGCTTGCAAGCTTGGAAGCTAACTTGCTCCAACAGGCAAAGCATAACCACATCATTGAGCGAATCAATATACAGCTATCGCCACGAGTATGGCCGCACATATCATGGTAAACAATTTTGGCTTGGATATCATCTAGATCGCCCAATACTAACCTGGAGCTAGCTTATAAGGATGGACAGTACTATCTGCCGAATGATGAGGTAAGAACTGCTTTTGTCTACATTTGTATCAAGTATTAACCTGATGTCCAGCGCGAACAAGACCGCCTGGGTGAGCGATCTTGGAAGTCTCCTTGATATGACAAGAGCTAATTGTCATGTGAAGACCTACAACATCATATGTGTAATTTGACGTATAGAAGACTACATCTAGCACCTCTGGACAAACCTAGGCATGCTCTAGACGTCGGAACCGGAACGGGTATTTGGGCTATGGACTTTGGTGAGTACAACGATCTATCCCTATATCATTTCTTCTCTGACACGAGCAGCGGATCAATACCCCAAATGCGAGGTGACCGGCATTGACCTCAGCCCTGGCCAGCCTACTTTGTCAGTATCCAGATTGTCCCTGAGTATGAGAAGCTTACCAACACTTGTGCAGCGTGCCACCCAACCTGAAATACATCATTGATGACGCGGAAGAGCTCTGGGTGTACGACCACAGGTTTGACTATATCCATTGTAGACTCCTGGCCGGATGTTTTGCAGATCCCGAGAAGCTCGTACAGCAGGCTTTCGAGTAAGCATAGTCATAAAACCATGCGTCTCCATTGAAGACTGACAACAAACAGCAATCTCGAGCCTGGTGGCTATCTCGAATTCCAGGACTATGGTTTACCTTGCAGAAGCGTCGATGACACACTGAATGGCACATCTCTAGAAAAATGGGGAATACTGATGTGTGAAGCAGCTCGCAAGCTTGGCCGTCCGATGGGCACAGAAGTGTCAGAAAAGTACCGAGAATGGATGGAAGCGGCTGGATTTGTGGATATAGAAGAGCAGCATTTCATGTGGCCTTCAAATCCCTGGCCCAAAGATAAGTACATGAAAGAGATTGGCAACTGGAACATGATCAACATCCTGGAAGGCCTCGAGGGATTCTGTCTGGCATTGATGACCCGAGGACTTGGCTGGAAGAAAGAGGAGGTTGATGTGTTTGTCGCCAAAGTGTCAGCCGATGTGAAAGACAGAAGCATCCACGCCTATTACCCGATGCCGGTCGTCTGGGGAAGAAAGCCTTTGACGGCAAATTGAAAAGTGGATGGAAAGGGAAAGGAATCAATCGTTCCTAATTGGCAGTAAAAACAGATCTGCTTGGCGAGGGTCGAGGTAAAGGACCGGAAAGAAGAGATGCAGTGCCAACTCCATGTCGAGATCAGAACAGACTCACAGTCAGGCAAACATTATTCATGCCTCATCACCAGATGTCCACGTCCATGTTCCACATCAGCTGATTCACTGCACAAAAGTAGATTCCGCCACCACCTCCTGGTCTTAGCTCCAATGCGGTAAGTATCTATTTGTCGAATTATCCACACCAGGATGGCTACCTACACGTGCCAACGCAAATGGAGGATTGGTGGTGGCTCATTGCTCAAACGCAATCATTCTTTGAATATAAATATCTTCGCCAAGATCCTAAGGAGCGTCTTCATCAAGATGTTGGTCTGACCGCTCGTGATGACTCTTGGCAAAGTCTTTGCTTAGACCCTGATCAGTACTCGGTTGTTATATATAATCATCAGTTCATCCTTCCTGCACGGTCCATACCAACAGACGAGTAATAATGTTTGCTGGCATTCCACGTTTGATCCTTCCTGCATGGTCTATACCAACATATGAGCAGTGGTATATGTTGCAGCCGCTGTAGACCCCTCCATCTTTGCCAATAGGCAATCTGGTCCTCAACGAAGAATAGCAGGCAAGATATTCAGCTGATTCTTGTCATCTATCCAGTATGTGAGGGCGACTTTGTGCTCTCGGGCGCCTCTCACATAGGTCCACTGCAAACTCATGTTGAAATTAAGCCATAGCTCCGGTGAAGCCTAACGACGACAACACCAACATGCACTAGTGCAGAGATATTTAAGACGCACTGTTTAGATCCCAACTCAATATGTGTAACATTCTCGAGGCGAGATGTTGCATCCTTCGCTCAGCCTCTGGTGAAAGGTGAGCACAGATATACACAGTGGTCGCACGAGAGAGCGAAGAATATATAATGGATCATCTCGCCAGCACATCTAAGTATTCAAACACACACTCGAAGTACTTCTTCCATCCATAACCACCTTCCACCTCCAACGCCGTCTCTCGCAATGGTTACCTTCAGCAACATTATCATCTCTAGCATCCTTGCTATCGCTGCCATGGCTGCACCTACCGTCCTCGATCAGGAATCCTCATCCTCGTCTCTCGTTCGTCGCAAGAACACCAACAAGTGTGAAGCTCATATTCACATCGATGGCAAGTCAGAACGACCTTGATTCCACCTCTTCAAGAATCTAACTTCCTTTCCAGAATCAAACGGACTCTGTGGTAACAGCTGTACCGCGAAGTACAAGGTTGACATCCTCGACAATTCCGTACCTGCTCAGGCTATCGGCAAAGACTGGTACTGGGCAAATGTTGGTACATGGGCTGCGACCAACCCCGATTACCAGATCAAGATTGGTACTACCAGAGGTCTGGAGCTTTGGATCGATGGCAGAACGCCCTCTGGCTTCATCAAAGATGATTGGAGAAACTCCTTCACTCTTCACTACGGCTCCCAACATTGGAACGGGCATGAGTGCGAGAACTGGAAGTACAAGGGTCCAAGAGAGAGCAATGGTTATCGCCATGAGTTCGACATGTGGTGTGAATTTGACTGCTAGAGGTTCAGAATGTTGTGAAGCTGAATCTACGAGTCTCACGGCATGACTTCTGCTTTAATCCTGGCATCAAAGCAGACAAGTGCAAGTCAGGGGAGACGGGTGGAGTGTTCAACTTTGCGGTTGAGTCTATGAGTATGGGATAAACACGGTCTCTGGCGTCCTCCCAGGCCATAGGTACAATGTTTATTTTGCAATCGAACAAACGTTCTTCTAAGCGAGCACCTTTCCTCTATATTTCTGAAGCCGAACCTTGAATTCATCCATACCAGTCTTAGACGACAAGAATTGATGGCTGTCTTGTCGTTTTGTCGGCAAGCTCGATTGTCCAGAGCAACAACGGTCGACGGATAGCAGGCTGTTTATGAGACAGAATTCCAATTGTATCGACATGCGTTGAATTGAGGAAGGCAATGAAGTCACGCGGGTGTGGCGCCCCCACGATACTCTTCGGAGGTAAGCGCCGATAAGGATGTACCAAAGTGGTCAAAAGCCGGGGGAGGTCAGGTTGTCTTGCTACCCACCTAAGGACAAGTCAAAGAACAAGACAAAAAGACTGCTTGCTTAACAAATCAAAAAGAGGCGAAGCAAACGAGAAAATAATCTGAATCAAGCCTCTCTGCCAAAAGATTCACTTGTTGCCACGTTGGGAAGGTTCTGGCACGTTCCGAGGGTCCGTTGCTGCCTCACTGGTTCACTTGGGTTGCGACAACACCGCCTCTCTCCGC
>SWBH01000319.1:0-13593 GCA_024195465.1 Aureobasidium sp. EXF-8845 | reverse complement strand
GTCTTCACGACAAGGCTGCTTTCCCTTATCCTTGAATCCGTCCCCAATGGCCATGCCAGATCTGTACACCGTGCCGATAGCTGCACTTGCAGCACCTGTGATAGGATCCCAGCGTTTGTTTTCGATGATGTAGCTTCTGGTCTCGTTCATGCCTAATTTCTTGCTATCGATCTTGAGGCGGTCGACAAGATGTTCTGCTGCCAGCTTCGATAGCTTGATTGTGTGTTTAGAGGATGCCTTATAAGTCCACACGGCCGGCAGATGGGGAAGGATGTCGCAACGGGCGGTGTGGCGAGGCAGATTGCGGTGAAAGGATTGGGCCGCTGTCTTCACGCCATTTTCTGCAGACATGCGTTGTGCAATCAGACGAGCGGATTGTGCTGCTTCTGGTGTTGTGAGGAATCCGATAGCTTCACTGAGGTTATCAACCGAGAGTACTTTATGGTGTATTGGCTTAGGTCCTGCGCCAGCTGCGTGGATCATCTCTCCCCAGAAAGGTTGACTGCCTCTTCGTCAGCTGAATTCGCATCCGAGTAGCTGGGAAAGTACTTACTCGCCAAAGAAGGGGCAAATCAGAGATGGAAGACCGTTTCTGAGCCCACAGGCAGTTGTACCCGCTCCTCCATGATGGATCACAGCTGAGACGTGTTGGAAGAGCCATTCTATTTGCCACAATCAGTCGGCCGAAGATAAGCGATAGGAGTATTCGAGCGCCTTACCATGCGGACAATCACCCAACACAAAGATATTCGGTGACTGTGATACGTTACTCAAGCCAGCCCATCCGCTTGAAAGCATGCAGCGGACACCAGTAATTCTAATCGCCTCGGCGATGATCATGGATATCTTCTCCGGATCATCAAGGACTATACTGCCGAAACCGATGTAAATCGGTGTTGGTCCAGCATTGAGGAAGTCTCGCAGGTCCTGTGGCGGTTTGTAGTCCGGTGTGTCTCGGAAGAAAAACCCGCAGACGTCAATGTGATGTCCCCAATCCAGTGGCTTGGGCACAAGAGCGTTAGACCAGCAATATGTAGTAGGTATGTTTTGTGTGTAAGCCAGGAATGGCCCTTCGGTCGTTGGTACCGGCTCCAGATCCAGCGTCTCACGCCAACTATTGACTACATCAGCAAGACCTTGCCATGTCATCCATTCCACCATGGCGTAAGAGAGTCTATTGACCATGCTTGGCTCTGCCTTGTTGTCTTTGATGTTAGCCAAAGGGTGAGGAAAGCTTTTCGTCGCTGTCCATGGCATGGTGAACATCAAGTGTACTGGGATACAGAGAGCTTGGGCGCAATGCACATGGGCGAAACTTGGCGGATTGGCGATGATAGCATCGGCGACAAAAGGTGCACCAGTAGCTCCATCTGGCTCGATACACGATCTCCAACAGCCTTCGAGCATCTCCGCAACCATTGCTCTCTTCTTCGCGATCTCTCCTGCTTGCATGGACTTCATACTTGGAATCAGACCAGGATTTTTGACCATGTAAGACATGAGTTCATTTGGATCGCCTCCAATAGGATAAAACTCTAGACCGCATCCAGTGACAAAGTCGCGAAAGATGTCGTGTGTCGCTAATCTGATCCGGTGGCCGGACTTCTGAAGTTCGTTCCCAAGAGCAACGAATGGCTGCACATCTCCACGACTGCCAACAATCTGTATTACGATATTCAGGGGTAGTTGTTGATCAAATTCTTCAAGTAGTGATTCCTGGTACTCTGGTGGTGATTGTTCTGGAATGTCTTTGATAAAGACTGACAGAGTGCGGGCAAGCTTCGAGTTGACGTCGAGGCGGACGCGACCATCATTTTCCGTCAGAGTACTAGCATCGCCAGTGATCGAGGAGTATGGCGGTGGAGCGTGGGTCCAGTCATTAATCGCATCATGTCGTAGAGATTCCAATGTGTCGTTGGAGAACGTGGACTCTGAATATTTCTTCACCATTGTGATTGAAAATGGTTGATCTGCACGAGTAACAAACTGAAAGGATCGGTGGATGGTATGAAGAAGAGAAAGTTGAGAGAGCGCAGGAAAGATGTACTAATACTTGCCCTGGACAAGTCTAAAGCATATTGTGATTTTGAAACGCTGCAGCGTATGGGACCGTATCTGTGAAAGTGTATTGCGAGTGCCGTATACAGCGTATTCGTGACTCGGGCGCAATCGCCTCAGCCTCGGACGCGCAGAGCGACATCTACCTTCTCGGACCAGCATTCTTGAGGGCGACGAGGCTGTACACACCTATTTCGAGATCGGATAATCACTGTGTGGCTTGAGTAGTCAACATCTTGCAGAGTTTGCGCAGTACTGATCGCAATGCTTGCAGGGAAAGAGCTGTTAAGAACTTCCAAGGAGGAGTGCAACGGAAAGATTTGCTTCCTTGGCGTCTCCGCGCACTTTCCGTTTCCGAAATGGAATTTGCATCACTACCTCGTACATGTGAGAACAACGTCAAATGTCCTTGAATTCGAGTCATCTATGAAACTACTGAACTGCTTCTCCTTTTTATCCTCTAGAACTTCGGAGAGTCCTTGAACAAAATTCACCACCTGTTCAGGCACAAAAATCCTAAAGGTAGCTTAAATCAGGCCAACTTGATTGCTGCGACTCAGGATGACCCTACTTCGGTTGAAAGCGCTTGCTCTGGAACCATTCGTAGTGCGGCATCGCAATAGCAATCATTTCTTGGACCATTGCGATATCATCGCCAAATTCTTCCTCCCATTGCTGCTCTTCCTTCTCGAAGTCGATGTTTGGAGCAGCTCTGGCAGGGTTGGGACCCTCTGACTCTATGAGGTTCCTCTGACTTGCAAGAAACATTGGGTGCATCGCATTCTTTTCTCCTTCGCTGGCTGCGGACCACGCGAGGCATGCTTGTGCAGGATCCAGATCGAGTTTTTGACACAGCGAACGCGCGTACTCGGTACTAGTCATCAGATCATCTGCATCGACGACCAGTGGTGAGATGCCATGAGACACGAAAAAATCGTATAGCATTCGTTGCCATTGGAGCGAAGTGCTGATAAGGAAATTCGGACGTCCGCTACCATGGGGCAATCCCATGTCTTTGAGCACGCGATAGGCAGAAATGACTGCCAAGCGTGGGTCGCGAATGGTCAATACGGGAACCGTGTTCTCGTGAAGAAGTAGAGAGGAGGGAATGGAGGTGAAGTTACCCTCTTCTGGCAACTGAGATATGTGATGACCAGCGGAACGGATGAGTCCAAGGACTACAGCTGGATCTGCAGAACCGAATGGGTGATCATGCACCAGAAGAACTTGATTCTGAGTCTCTGAATTAGCTTATACAGGCAGCTTTCACTTTCGTCAACATGACAACATCTGACTCACGTTGTTGTTCGCCTCTGCAAGAGCGTGGCGCCATTTCTCTGTCGCCTCCGTGGCAGCTGCTCGAAATGTGGTTTGAATGTTGTTAGGCATGCCTTGATCCCAATCGTCACTCATTAACCATTCGACTTGCTGGCCCCGACATCCGGAAAAGGAAGTGGAGAGCACCGCGATATTACGCTGCTTGCTCAGAATGCGCTTGAGCAAATGGCCTTGTGTATGTCAGCCGAATCAAGCATGACCAGATAGGACCTGGGTCTTCTTACTGGCACTTCGAGATTGATCGAAAATCAGAATTTGAGACACCATCGTGTATATAAGATCAAGATATGATACTAACCATACGATACGTGACGGATGTCTCTTTTTCATATATCACTACCGGCAGCATCGAGTTCTGTTGATCGTCACCATCGGTGACGTTGTTATACACGCGTCCCTCTAGGCACCTGTTTGGCGAAGGAAAGAAACCCTGCCCTGATACAAGCCCTAAGGAAGCCCTTTCTGTTTTAGGCACCAATCCAGACTCTTTTCTCCTTGGCATGGTCAGATACGCGTGTGCAGGCAGTATGAGCTTCGCCTCGAGTTATATGTGATAGCGCAGTCAAAGTATGTGACGATCAAGCAAAATTCAAAGGGAAAAGATGATCACAAGGGCAAAGAGACATGACTCAAGTACTCGTAGGAGAGACCGACGTGTATCGTGGAAGAACTTGAGATAGCCGAGGCGATACCGAAGCAATCTTGGTGAGGATAGGAGCCCCCTCCATGAACCTGATATGCTTCGCCCATGTTGGCACCATTGTCATTCAGAACGTAGAAACACATCACCAGGTGAGAGGCGTCTCGTCAAAAGCCAGAAACTTGCCAGAAGTCTCTTCGCGTGTCGCGTTATCAAGCTGTGATAGGCGTCAGTATGAATACAAGGTCTTGTTTCCGACAGCTTACCTTGGTGACCATGCCATTGATAGAGACATCCATAGGAGTCAACATGTCATCAGAAAAGCCCAGTACTTCTTGCGCTTTGCGACCGTTGTCTGTTGGAACGCCACTGGAACACTGGTCAGTACTCGCTTAGCATGAATCACTAGATGCCATAACTTACCCAGGATGCAACGCGACAGCAATCAAACCAGGGTTCTCGATATGAATGCGACGGATGAGTAAGTTCATTGCAGCCTTGGAAGCGCCGTAGTTTCCAATCGGCGGGGCGAAGTGCTCTTGCAAAGAGATGGATCCGACACCGGAGGACATATAAGCAAATATAGGCTTCTCTGCTTTCTGCAACAGAGGCAAGGTGGCCTGAAATAGACGCACTGTACCTGCAGTGTTGACATTGAAGTGATCGATCAAGTCCTTGGTTTGGATCTTGGAGACTTCGACGAAAGCGTGGAGAGCAAAGAGGCCTGAGTTGGCAATGACCAGATCGAGATGATTGATTTGGTGGCCGCCGAGGCTGGAGACAGCTTCCTGGGCATCGGTTTCTGAGGTGCTTTCAATCTTCACGATGATGATGTTGCTGCCTTCGCCTTTGGAGAGCTCATTCAATCGAGTCGCTTCTGGGGAACTGGGCTGGCGGACAGTAGCGATGACTGTTGTATCGGGGCGACTGAGATATTTGGCAACAAGACCATAGCCGATGCCTTTGTTGGCCCCAGTGATTAGTACGTTGTAAGTCATGGTGCTGGATGGAAAATGTTTGCAATTTGAAGAGATGAGTTGTCATAATCGTGGTCCATTGCTGCTTTTTATCTCTTGGACAGACCTTCTACAGGAAATAAATTGAGCGGATCAAGTTTGACCGACGGAGAAATTGTAAGCAGCGTTGGATCAAGGTCGTCGCAGCCAAACGATCCTGCGCGAGCTGCAGCTTACAAAGGATCGCATACGACAAGGTGGCTGGCTGCCTGAGACTCGTCTATGCTCGATCCTTCGGCCAGACCGGTGAGAAGTCTTGATGGAAGGATTAGCAGCCTACCAGTTTGTTGTCGAAGTTCGATATCGCTTACATCAGCGCTTGATGTTCTTTATCTGGACCCTGACTGACCTGTATCGATCGTATGCAACAAAGGAGGCAGCTCCGTCTTCACAATCCTCCATGCTGCGGCTGAAGCCTCCAAGGGTCCAAAATTCCTATGACCAGCGTTGACGACATATTTGCCAAACTTGTTTGCTCAAAGAACCACATGGCAACTGCGATCGAGCAACTTGGCAACATTCTTCACTCATGACGCTCACTATGTCGACGTCTTTGAGCTATCCCTTCCATCAGAGTCCAACAGGACTGACATAGCACTTTATCGTCCCCAAACTTTCGATATTATCCCACAGCTACCATGGAGACAAGACCCCGCGCTGACTCCAAGGGAGTCCCTGATCGCGCCATCATGAACGCGAATGGTCGCGTTGAGCTCACAAATCCAGTGATGCCAGGGTCGCCAACCTCTGCAACACACCACAGCTTGAAAGACTCACTTGACGAACGCAGGCACTCGGCCGGTGTGAAGCTTCGCAAGGTCCTGCATATCAGCAAGCCTTCCGACACTCTACCCACTGGCCCCATCCTCGCACACGACTCGACGGCTAAATCGCATAGAGCTCGACTTGGCGACGACCTGCCTGACCCGAAAAGCATCTCCGTAGATGGCTTGCTGCATCATCCCATCGACACCATCAAGGAAAAGATCTCGGCTCAGAGCAGTCAGCAAACAGCCGCCAATATTGCGACCAAAGAAATCTCGCATGGACAAGAAGTAGATCTGGTCAAAGCCGATGATCGTGTCGAATTTGCTGCGACTGCGACCGAGAGGGCCATCGCCGTAGAAGAGCGCGATGCACTCCTCCGCGAACGACAAAACATCTATGTCAGATGGACCTTGGACCGACATGTCACACAGTGTCGTGTTATGCCCAAGAACATCGCCAAGAGGGACAAGTCAGAATTCGAGTACAAGACTCTCGAGGGAGACATAGCAGTCGACTGGAAGGCATACGCAGGCCATGTAAGTAGCCTATGCTCGTTTGAGCACATGAAGACAACTGACGCCTCTGAAGCTTACGGAATACTACGCTCAACAATACGGTGGTCAATACGTCGGCTACGGCTCGAGTCCGCCAGCATTGACCAAGGAATCCATCATGCCCAACGTCGAGCGCATCATCATCGCATCGGCTCCTTTTCAAAGATTCATCATGAAAACAAGGGAAGTCTACAGATGGGAAGATCCTACCACAACAACAACGGTCCTCCTAATCTACATGGTCTTGGTCTACTACAGTCTCTTGCTGCCAGCCTCGGTATGAAACACATCTGGTTCTATCTATCAAGCTGCTGACCACAACTCTAGCTTTCTGGTATCGTCTATCTAATCCTCAGAAAGCGTCTTTTTAGTAAGACGCTTGAAGATGTTCGCACAGATCTTGAGCGCACAGAGGACCAGCGACAGACTCCCCTCGATCTGACCGAGTTCATCGAGAAGCAAGGAGATGGGTCGTGGTTGGAGAAACTACAAGAAGTCATGGGCCCTTGGGTGATGGTACAGCTTGCCGATGCAGCCAACATGTTCGAGATCTTGCGAAAGTCCGTCTCAACCCACAGCCACTTCCAATATTTGTTTGCTAACACTTCTTCAGCTTCTATGAATGGAGAGTCCCCGATAGAACCATGGCAACTCTCTTGATATTCGCGCTTGGCATTATCGTCACCACTTTCGTCCCTACTTACGTACTAGTCAAGTCTGCAGAGATTGGCGCAGGATTCGCCTTCTTTGGCTTGTTCCCTCTAGCGTCCAACTTCCCAGACTATCGATTGCTCGCCTCGGTTCCTCGACGCGTCTTCTGGAACATCCCTACGCATGGTTAGTATCACATCATTCCGCCACTGCCCCAGCCTAGACTAATCTATCAATTTCTTAGCTGAGTGGGCCATCAAATCACTCCAAGACGAGGGCACACACTATCAACAAAACGAGAACGCCGGCCTCAATCCTGTCGAGAACAAAGACTACGGCACATATCCTGCCCATCTCAACGGAGACAAGGGTCGCCTCGTCGTCAGCGCACGATCAATCAGGTTTGAAACAAACATCGGCCATAAAGTCGTTTTTGTTCTCAACTATGATTTGATCTACAGCCTGGAGAAGGTTGAAAGGTTCACGAGCAAGATGACTCCTGTGAAGGATTCAGGCAAAGACTTGCGCATCACTAGCAAGCTGGAAGGCGATCGGGAGTGGCTCTTAAAAGATATGGATGACGGTCGTGATCAGGCATTCTCGCAGATTGTGGGCTTCAGCAAGACTTCGTGGCAAGTGGCCTGGTAGTCTATTGCCCCAGTGACGCTCAGGGTTGTCACTTTTATGATGATATCTTTATCAATGATCAATCCATATTCTAGAAACAAATTTGGTCGCCTACTTAGTGGCTTCACTCTGATCGTAATGCCGGAGTATAGAAAACGGTTTTTATTCCCGGTCCAGCTATTCTTATTGGAACCACGGCGACACAACTTTAGAGCTCAAGGACGCGTCAGCCCCACTGGACGATGGCTTATACTGATCGACCTCTCATAGCTTGGTGTATAGGTTCTCGGTCTACTTAACACCCTCTTTGTTGCTGGAAGCAGAATTGTGGGTTCGAACCGCATCTCGATACTGTCTCTTATGCGTCTCATCAGCAAGCTATCATCGTCTTGTCGTCATCGGTCGGACACCAAATAGATTCTGGGTCCACTGATTATGGTGCCTCTCGCACTTTCGATCACAGAGAGACGTCGCTTCGAAGATCTTGGGTATACGGTAAGATTTAATAGCGAAGCTGTGCAGATCTGTATCGGCTACTGTTTTTTGAGCAGTATTTCTTCGGCGTATGTGTGGGCTTACACGTCTGGACATGGTGCCTTTGCTGCAATTGCGAAGCTTTCGATTGGGTGGGTGGGTTTGATGGGAGTGAACTTGTTACCGCTTTGGTTTATGGCAAGACCGCAGAAAAGCTGAGAGAGCTGACACGAGAGGAGGGTAATTTAGATACGATCTCAGGATTAGCGAGATTACATGGGACCTCGTCACGCGTAAAACCAGGATCGCTGGCTGTGGAGTAACTTCTCTGATGGACGCGATTCGATTCGAGAGCGCTCTGCGTGTTGCTGGCGCTGGCACAATGGCTCCTCGAAACAAGTCGGTGATTCACGTTATAGTCCACATGGCGAGTCCACCCAGAATACAGACAGCGCTAGAGCCATACAGAGGGTCATTGAGGAAGATGAGAGTGCAGGATACTACGGCAAGAGGAGGCTGCTCGGGTTCCGTCGACGGCATCATCCTTGCCAAGCCAACCCCCGACTCTCCTTCCCGAACTTCGATGACTCTTCCCACTCACCACAGATAAGTTGTTTCATGCGTCCATCCACATAGTAGGTAAGCTACGTATGAACATCTGGAAATCACAGTTCTGGCGACTGGGAAATCAGTCGCAGGCAAAGAGACGGAGCTACATGCAGCAGACTTGCTGTATTCTCATCTCCAGGGGTGACCCTCGGTATCGCCAACATCTTCGCGGCTCACGCAACCTCGGCCACTCAGTCTCAGCCTATACAGCTCTGAGCGAACATTCATGAACCGGACAACAAGCTTCTCGTTCGGTGGAACCTTTGAGCCTTCCGCCCGGTATAACGCAGAAAATATTGCTTGCTATAGCCTGTACGGGCTTGGCTTTGCTGGGCAAGAATATATCCACGACTTTACCCCCCTTGGCAACGCGCCAGATTCAACTTCCATCTCATATCGATGGACGCCACGGGCATCAACTCCTCGCATGAGCACTGCCACTAAGGTTGACTAGTGAGGGGCAAGTAATTTACCCCAGGGGGAAGTGTCTATCCCCACACTGTGCATGTCTGCAGAGATGTGGTCAACTGAGCAAGGCCTGGCCTTTGCTTCTTGCATACCCGGCTTGGAATATTGTAAACGAGCTTCTCAGGAGGGCGATGTCGCTACTGGTATGCAGCTTGACTGCGGCTGGTGAACGGATAATCTAGATCGAAGAGGTGGTAAATGAAATCATGCAAAGGTAGGTGTATAGTGCATTGAGATTTACCCTGAACAAGTACATAAGGTCCTTCTGCCCTTCGTATATTGCAAAGATCACCATCGACAGATCTTCGCAGAACATCGAGCAGGAAGTCAAGCACCTCAGACATCATGCATCTTCCCAGTATCACCGCAGCTCTGGCCCTGGTCGGCCTCAGTGCCGCTGCTCCCACCGAGTAGAATTTCTTCTTACCATCTATCGTGGTTTACATTTCTAACTTAATTTTCAGATTCACCACTTCGTCCTCCAACAACAATAACAACAACAAGGACGTAGGACTCGCTCAAGCCTGGACTTCCAAAGGCCGCCAATACATCGGCACAGCATTGACCATCCGTGACGATCCAGTCGAACAAAGCATCATCCAATCTCGCGCCGACTTCAACTCCATCACTCCCGAGAATGCCATGAAATGGGAGTCCACCGAGCCCCAGCGCAACAACTTTACCTTTGCCGGTGCAGATGCCGTAGCTGACTTTGCCGATCGCTACCACAAGGAGATGAGATGCCACACTCTTGTCTGGCACTCGCAATTGCCCGCCTGGGTCAGTCAAGGCGGCTTCGACAATAAGACCTTGATTTCCATCATGGAGAACCACATCAAGAAAGTCGCTGGCAGATACAAGAACAAGTGTACCCACTGGGATGTTGTAAACGAGGCTTTGGAGGAGGATGGCACTTACCGCAAGTCCGTCTTCTACAACACCATCGGTGAAGCCTTTATCCCCATCGCTTTCCGCTTTGCCGAGAAGTACGCTGGTTCAAAGACAAAGCTGTTCTACAACGACTACAACCTCGAGTACGGCAGTGCCAAAGCTCTGGGTGCCCAGCGCATCTTGAAGCTGGTTCAGAGCTACGGTGTCCAGATTGATGGTGTGGGTCTCCAAGCACATTTGAGTTCTGAGGCTACTGCATCCACTGGTGGCGGTGTCACTCCCGATGTCAAGACTTTGACCAATGTCCTCAAGTTGTACACTGACTTGGGCGTTGAAGTCGCTTACACAGAGTTGGATGTCAGATTCACCACCCCCGCCACTCCTGCCAAACTGAAGGCTCAGGCCGATGCCTATGCCAGAGTCGTTCAGTCTTGCATTAATGTCAAGCAATGCGTTGGTATCACTATTTGGGTAAGTTCTCCTCTCTTATTCCTTTGGCTTCTTTACGATTGCTTTGGTGTTGATGCACAATTACTGATTCTGATTCTTAGGGTGTGTCTGACAAGTACTCTTGGATCCCTGGTGTTTTCCCTACCGAGGGTGCAGCATTGCTTTGGGATGAGAACTTTAACAAGAAGCCTGCTTACAGCTCTGTCCTCAAGACTATCCAGACTTTCAAGAAGTCGTAAGGAGTTGGTCGATTACCCGATAGTGAGAAGAAGAAAGATAGCTTTGCAATTCTATATCCCACGCACGTTTTCTACGAAACTTCTTGATTTCCATATTACCGGGATCAGGTGATACGTGCTGCCATTTGTATATCGAGCAGTCTACCAATGCGAGAAATTAGGCGCCGTGACAAAAAGATTGCATCCACCCCTGAGATTGGAAACGAAAGATGAACAAGGTCAGGGAATATTAGAGTGAAAAAGTACGAAGCAAAAAGAAGAAGGTCGTACCAGGGATCGAACTTGGATTACCGGAATCAGAATCCGATGTGCTAACCATTACACTATACAACCATTTGTGGGAAGCAAATCTTGACATCACCGTCAATAATCTTTCTGCAGTTTTTATTCTGCGACGTGGATTACATCCTTTTCTTCGAATCAAGAAAGTCGAGGTTGTCCATTCAGCAAATATATCTGATCAGACATCACATCCATAATGCTGTAATATTGCAGTCACTGGAAACGAGAGAAAATATATTTGGAGTAGGGAAATAAAGCTCGTGGCTTTTTCATTATATATGGAATCCTCGCATTATAATGTGCGTGGGTATCATCTGCGTTGTAGCTAAAGTAGAACTGCGAAAGAAATTGGTATATCGAGATGCAAAAGCGAAAGGAGACTTTTGTTTAGTAAGCAGTAGGGACCTTCTCGCCCTTCTTCTCATGCTCGTAAACTTTGTCAGGGTCAGTACCAATGACGGGGTTGTGCGAGTTGTGGCCATCCATAGTGGGGTCATGTCCTTGCTGAGTGACGTGGTGGTCGTCAGCCTGAGAAAGAGTGTACTCCTCGTCGTCAATGTGCTTGAACAGGAACCAGAAGATGACGGTGAGGATACCGCCAGCAATAGCGCAACCACCAAAGTCCCAGGTGAGGTAGGGATCTCTGATGACGGCTGAGCAGGCAAGACCGATAAGGTAGGCGATGGCGGTGGAGAAGAGGTTGATTGCGGAAACGAGACCACGCATGTTAGGAGGAGCGCGAGAATAAGCGATACCGTAGGCGGGGACGTTGATGAACAACTCGGAGATACCACCGATGGCGTAGGGGATGGCGACCCACCAGATGGTGATGGGGGCGACGAGGGAGACACCGTCGGCATCAACACAGGTCTCGCTGGAACCGAATTTGCCGCAAGGACCGAGCTTGTAAGCGTAGGCGTTGAGGACAGTGTAACCAACACCACCGAGAGTGGAAAGAGCAAGACCGGTGGTCATACGAGCAACGGGACCGTATGAGATGCGGAAGTGACGGAGCATGGGGTAGAGACCGTAGTTCAGGACGGGGGCCATGAGGATAATGGACAGAGAGTTGAAGTTGCTGATAACGTCGTTGGGGACACCGTTGGTGGTGAGCATGGTGGTCAGGTACGAAGCAGCGGAACCGATACCGTTGTCGTTGAGGTACTGGATGGGGAAGAAACAGAAGATACCAGTGGCCTGGAAAGTACGGCGGACATCCTCAACGAACTGATCGCTCCACTGAGTCTGGTAACCAGTGCCGCGGGCAGCGATGACTGAGGGCTTGGCAGCCTCCCAGAAACCGTGACGGCCAATTCTCTTGATACCACCAGCGCGGAAGCAGATGCTGAGAACCTTGAAGACGTTGGGAAGATCCGAACCGCCAGGAGGGTGAAGAACGAGGCGCTTGCGGAGGTACCAGAGGAGAAGAGGAAGAGGGATGTAGAGGATGAGAGGAATGAGGAAAGCCAACCACCAGCCGATGTACTTCTCACAGTAAGCGGTTGCGACTCCCATAAATCCTCCGATGTTGATCAGGAGGTAGAACCAGAGCATAGCACGCTCAGTGGAAGCTTCGGGGTCAATGATGACCTTCTCGCCCTTCTTGGTAGTGGTGACGACGGGGACAGTCTCGGGCATCTGATCGAGAAGAAGAGGAGAAACATTAGGCTTGAAGATACCTGCAAATCTGGTTAGTAAAATGGGCAGATCACAGAATTGATGTTATGAACTTACCGGAACCGACAGCAAGAAGGTAGACGGAAATGAAGAAGGGAGTCTTGGCGGCGCCAGAGGCGAGAAGACCAGGAGCGGAGGCACCGACGAGAAGAACGTGGGCAACACCGAAAAGCAAAACACCCCAGCAAATGAGCTTGAAACGGCCAGTCTTTGCATCGGCGAGGTAACCGAAGACCAAGGGGAGAGCGTAACAAAGCAGGGAGAACGACTGAGAAACAGCGTTGGCCTTGACGGTTCCCATACCGAGGGCACCAGCAGTCTGCTGGGTGCCTTCTGCGGGAGCACCATATCCGTTACCGCCAACAGGAAGGGGACGGTTGACGAAGTTGCTGAACAAAGGCTGACATCCGTAGTAAGATGCACGCTCACAGAATTCGACAACACAGATCAGATAGGCGACGGTGGGAAGGGAACCAGGCACACGGCGAAGAGTCTTGCGCTCCTCCTCTGTGGGCTTGCCCTCGTAGTCCTCGGTGGTGAGGCCAGTGTGGTGGGCAGGCTCAGCACCAGAGGTGTAAGGACGCTTCTCATCAATGGAACGTTCCGGTGATATTTGGTCGGCCATGATGGAAATGTGCAGGTCGATGTGGAAACGGCTGAATCAAAAAGACAGTCGCAGGGACGTGGGACTGCTCTATCTCATATATGCTCACTCCATGGGGGGCCCTTCACTTTCTGGTGCATTGACCGCACAGGCGAAATCCGGGTGCTACAGCATGGCCGGGAGATAAGGCTCAGATCATCAGAGGATCCGAGGTACCATGGACGAGGCGATTTCTGGTTCAATCTCC
>SWBH01000318.1:0-13617 GCA_024195465.1 Aureobasidium sp. EXF-8845 | reverse complement strand
TGGATGGAGTCCAGGTCGAGAAACGTGGGTGCATTTGGCTAGTTCGATTGTTGTCACCCAACACCTGCACCCCGTCGACACAGCAACCAACTCGTCATCCTCTTAGCGAACGCTTCCTTGCGCCGAACGCTTCCCTCCAATCCGGCAACTAATTCCGCTTTACCTCCAACAGTTCTTCTCAGGAAGATCACATACGATCACGAGCAATCTCCTATCGTATCCAGACGGCGAACCAGAAATGCTCTTCGTACGAGCATTCGTGTATCGGTCTCATCTGTCTCCACTCAATTGCGGTCGTTCTCTACCAAACCTGGGGCTCGGCTCCTGCGAGTTGGTCTGTGCTCGCCGATCTGCCGTCCCTCAATCTCGACGACCTTCCCACTTCTTCATTCTCTCCATCAGATGCCTGGCAGGCCGATGTTATCATCTTTCGAGGACGATTCTATGTGAATTTCAAGACTAGTCTCGTGCTCCTACTGACCAACGATGAAGTATCTGTGGTCCATGGCCTCGTACGTCCGCCATCTTCTGATGGCTCAAAATTTACCAGCTTAAAGTTGTATAAGCTTCGTCCTTACCCTCCACCTTGAGCAAAAATGCTCTTCTATCTCAGATTCGATCTTGGCTTGTGCGAGATTCAACATCCTCGCCATACCTATGTCTAGACTGTTTCCATACAACGTTGTTCGATATCTTGTATCAGTCACAAATTAGTACTCAGACTTCTTCCTGCATCTTTGACCTCGATATGGGCCACCACCACTCCCGGCCGAAGGCCTCTCGAGGACATGTCATTACCCCTCCTGCCACCAGAGGCGACGCCAATTCCACGCACCCTGCTCATCGAGGGAGAGAAGCCCCAACCAAATCTCACCGGTGGAGCTTTAACAAGACAAAGTCATCCTCTGTACCACAGCCTACATCTGCTCGGCTTGGGAAAGCTGATCCAGCTGCACCACTCACTCATGTCTCTCTACCCATACAGCGCCTGGGGAACAGAGTAGACTCGCTCAAACCACTCATGGGAAGTGCTTCACCCGAGAAAGCCCACGAAGCTCTAACCGTTCCCTATATCCAGACTCAGGATGGTAGGCCATCTCCTGCGAGTTTGCCTGTTCTCACCGATACATCCCATTCAGCTATCACACCGAAGGATGTGCTCGATGGTAACAACCTACAAGCTGCTTCGTCGTCTCGTCAAGATCACGGGTTTGCGACGGGCAGGCAATTTCCTCTCTCAACCTCCAGCAGTGAGCCTTCACACAAAGTCGCGGCAGACCTGTACGGACACCAGGACCCTCCTTCAAGCTTGCGGCTTACCGCTCAGATAGCACGCGACCATGATATGGCTTCTCTTTTGCAAGAAGAGGATGATTGTAGACGTGCCGCAGAGTCGCGACAACCGTCAAAAGACTGTGTCGTGTGCTGTGAATCGGTCCATCCGCTACGATTTCCAGCCAAGCCTCCCTCAGAAGAATGTACACACCCCGCGGATGTCTGCTTTCCATGTCTACAACAGTGGGTCGCTACCAAGGTCGACGAGAATTCGAGGGTAGTGAGCTGTCCACGATGTACCACACTCCTCAGCCATCAAGATGTTCGCCGCGCCTGCAACTTCGAGACCTTTGACAGGTACGACAGGCTTGCCGCGCTGGACGTTGTCAATGGCTGGGAGAACTTTCACTGGTGTCTACGTCCCGGATGTACCGCGGGACAGGAACATGTCAGCCGCATGTGGGGATTCATGAAGTGTCACGCTTGCAACTACGAACAGTGTCTCAGGCATAAAATCAAATGGCACCGTGGCGAGAGCTGCACACAATACGATGCGCGCGTCAAGAACAAGACTCATGAGCAAGAGGAAAGTAAGTCCATGAAGCTCATGGATGTGCAACAAGCCAAGATCAGATTGAGGGAATGTCCGAACACCAAATGCAAGAACAGAATCGGAGATGGTCAAGAAATTCCGGAAAAGTGTCCCAAGCAAGGGTGTAATACCTCGCTGGAGCGTGAGCCGGTGTGGAAGAAATGTCCGGCTTGCCAGACTTTGATTGAGAAAAGAGACGGGTGTGATCAGATGAGGTGCCAGGTGAGTACCACGACCGATATTCGTAGCCTGTCACACGGACTGATGATAGATGGTCAGATGAAAAATTGTAGACAGAAATTCTGCTGGCAGTGTCTAGCAAGATGGGAAGACATGCTGAAGCATAGAGGAGAAGCGTAAGTCAGGCGAGGACAGACTATCAAATGGCTTACCGGCTGCTATGTGTACCATGCGCGCTTATAAAACATGCTGACTGAGGCCACAACTCCAGACACTCGATCAGTTGCAAGTACAGAACGCAAGTAAGATATCCGTATGGCTATACTGGCTGAGCAACGCAGTACTCCCCCCTGCTTGACTCTGAAGATCCATGGATATACCCACATGTGTTCATGCTTCCTTGAGTTTCGTCGCTAGTTATTTCTGCGACCTTCGAGAGCAATAACTAGCAAGATAAAGCTACGATATCTGATCCAATCTATGAATACAACTCTTCAAACTTGTATCGATGCTCTCGTGACATGTACTTTCAGCCGCTGTGAATTTGCCGAAGGGGCAAGTTTAGGCGAGGTGATTGCGGTGCCCCAGATGATGACTCCCTCGGCTTGCGTAACATGCTCTCAAGACAGCACTGACAGTAGGCAGACACGTTCAGAGGCAGAAGTCCATGAGAAGACTGCGAGCCAATGCCTTCATGACCATCGTTTTCTCACAGTCCACAAAATGCTTCTGAACCCCTTCCGAATACTCGGCGACGTAAGCCATATTGTGAGCAAGTGCATCTTGATATGGTCCATCCACACAAACAAGAGTGCTGAGGGTGAGTACCGTCTTCTCGCAATCGTCAGATATTGCCTCTGACTATCTTCTCTCAGGTGTATCCCTCATCACTCAAGCGCTGTATTGCCTCGTCTTTATCGTACGGTACCTAGACCTGTTCAGCAACCTCCATGGCTTCCTCGGCTTCTGGAACTTCAGTCTTAAGGTCTTCTACATCTCTACATCGCTGTACATTGTCTTTCTCATGACACGAGTCTATGCCCGGACAAGAGAACGCGAAAAGGCATGGAAGATGGGCATCTGGAGCGTCGTGGGCTCCATCGTGGGCGCTCCCATCGTAGCTGCCATCTTCGTGGGCAGGGACGCCTTTAAATGGAGAACAATATTCGACGTCGGTTCGCTATCAATCATGTCTTGCGAGCAGCCATACTGACGACAATTCTTACAGATCCCGTATACCTTCACGCTCATCCTTGAATCCCTCTGCATCCTGCCGCAATTACTCCTTCTCCGCCAGACCTCAGTCCCGACTGTCATCGACAGCTTCTATCTCGTTACTCTCGGTGCTTACCGCGCCTTTTACATCCTCAATTGGATCCTTCGCAGTTTCACCGAGCGACAGTTTAACGATATTTTCCCAATCAGCTTCACCTTTGGCGTCATCCAGACTCTGTTCTATTTCGACTTTGCTTGGGTATATTGGACAAGACAGCGTGTCAAGCTGCGCTATGGCGGTGTGGTTGATGGCGAAGATATCAGCAGGGGGTGGCTGATCAGCAAGGTTCTTGGACAAAGAGGAAACACCGAACACGATGACGATGACGATGCTGGTCTGGCTGGTCAAGAGGAGGGCATTATACGGCCTACTGGCAACAAGCAGCATACTTGGGGTCCGAGGGGCATCTCGGTCTCTGCAGATGATGGGACGCATAAAGCTGAGCATACTCGTCTTGCTGATCCGGATGCTTTCGAGGACGACTATGAGGATGATGCTGTTGTGGTTAGTCCTGCTGTGTCGGAAGTGGACCGAGCTTCTATCAAGGCTAGAGAAGAGAGTACGGCTCAACAGGCTGGTGTTAGTGATGGTCACGAGTGGCGCGATGATCACCATAGCTAAGTATTGCAATACAACCTCCTGCCTATCACATGCGAATCGTAATCGACCGAAATGGATGCAGCTGGTTATTGACACTACTATCTTGCCATAACGTACGTGTCGAAGATACTTCGCTCCTTCGGTTTTCCTTTCTGCTACATCCCTCTTTGGACGATACTCTTCCACCACATCACGCCCGCCCCGTCATTGTTCACTGATGATCAATTTCTTCCTTCACCAGATTCGCGATTCCACCTCACTTTTCCGACTCACTACGAGTAGGCTGCTACACTGGGTAATTTCCTGCCTTTATATCCCGACCTTCCATATTGTCATCGAGCTTTCACATAACTTCTGCTTTCCGCTTTCCGCTCTCCGCTCCTAGTCGTCCACACACTTGAAATTTCGTCCCTCTGTCCATCTAATTTGGGGCAGTTGTCTTGCTGGTTTTTCTTGGTTCAATTCCACATCTACGACCTATATCTACGACCTAGATCTACGACCTAGATCTACGACCTATATCTACGATCTCTATCACTTACGCCCTCATCAGCATCTCCGATCTCATACCTACGACGTCCGACCCACGATCTCATTTACATCTCACACTTACGACCTCATTATCTACGGCCTCTGACCTAGGATCTCACTCCTACGATCTCACACCTACGATCGCACACCTACGATCGCACACCTACGATCGCACACCTACGATCGCACACTAACGATCTCGCATCTACGGCCTACGGCCTTACGTCTAGCCCTAGACTCTACGTTACATCGAACACGACCCTTTAAGTCGTAATCTACGCACGTCGTACATACTCGAACAATCATCATCTCACGATATAGCGAGATCGTAAAAATGGTAAAAGGAAAGAGAAAGCACAAACCCGAAGAAGGCGACGAGGACGATAAGAAGACTATTAAGAGACTTCGTATGGTTGAAGATTTCTTTCACGACAAACCAGAGTAAGTGTAGAGCCCGATGCTTTGGTGGTTTTTCTAATCAAAGCTTAGATCAGCCAAGAAAGATGCTCCGACCGTACTCATCTGCAAAGGCGAGCAATGCCACGTCTTTCCGCAATTCCTCGAGATGTGTTCGACGTCGTTTTCGCAACGGTGGAGACATGTCGTGCAGGACAATCGTACCTACGCGGACCTCGATTCCCTGGACATTCGAGGTGTCCAGGTCTACGCCAATTGGGCCATGGATCATGAGAAGCCTGCGCTCATTGCTACTAACGATAACGAAGGAGACATTGTAGATGATGTGATCACCTGTTATCCCACAGCTCGTAAGCTACGAGCTTACCTACTCTGCGATCTGATTCTCTTCCAAGCTTGCGAGATTGGCAGAAACACCGACGTCCAGATTGTCGTACGCCGCGATCAGATCACCAAAGTCTACGCAGGGACATTGCGGCCAAACGATGCCCTGCGAAGTTTCCTTGCCGCTCTTGTCGCATACCAACGCCGAAACGACTTGGACAATCCCATCTCTGGTAAAGACAAACGTGCTGACAGACAGCGATTGAGATTCGAAGCTTTGCCTCAAGACTTTCAATTCGATCTCATGGATGAGCTGTCCAAGAACAATGCAGATCAGAATCCTTGCTTCAGACCGACAAAACTACTGAAGGTGGTTGCGTATCATGTGGAGAAAAAGGAAGAGAAGAGAGTGGCTGCAGAAAAGACTCGTCTTGAACAAAGAGGAACGGAGGGTTCGCCTTTGTTCGTGGATGAAGAGCTCGACTGATTGAACGAACCGATCGTCAGGACTACGACGCTTCCAGTCCTTACGGCTTGACGACATCACGACATCTGTTTCACACCATCAGCAAGAATTGAAGCCGGCTCGGGAAACACTTGAGATTGGAGGGCATGAGGAGAGAAGACCCGAATGATGGTCATTAATTTTCGGATGCAAATAGTTTACTGGACCACGAGCGATTCGTGCCAATCAACTTTTTTACTACTTCCTTCCATGCTGTCAAGTGATGCAGTAAATACAATGGAGGAGAAGTCGTAATTTCCCACTCTGCCTGCTTGATGACCAGATATTTAAGGCACTTCCTCGATCGTTCTTCGTAAATCCAGTGGTTACTGCGCGGAAGAGGCAATCAAGCTTCTCTTGTATACATCGTTTGCGATGAGCGAGACCGGCACGGAGAGAGAGCTGGCTTTGGGGTTTCATGCAAGCTTCCGATGTACAAGACGAGCGCAATGCACACTGGGTCTGCTGCGTATGCGTGGCTGAGGGCGACATCACCCACACATTTTCTGATTGTGGATTGCCTGAAGCTTGTCGACAAGCCTCAGTCGATTGAATGTGCTGGCGTTGCAACGACTGACTTGTTGCCCCGGTGTGCCATATCTTCGTGTATTAGGCACAGAGTCCAAGACGTGCGAAGAGCTCGGACGTGGTCTGACTACAGACGGCTGTTGTGGAGTCGTGTAGCGTATCCAGAAAGTCATGAGTTGATTATATAGGCGAGGCAAGGAGCTTCTCCTGCGATTCTTCTCGGGTACCAAAGAGACGTCTTCGGACAAAGTCGACATAGCCAACACGGCGACCCCTAGCCACGCTGAGAGCATCCTGCAAAAGACCAAAAGCCAGACCAAACTTCAAGCCGATAGTAGCAGTCCTGGCAGCAGTCTGGATAGGAAAACGGTTCCAAGCGCTGAAACCGCCAGCAGTACCCATAGCAGCAACGACAGTGCTCATGAAATCCCTCTGCACCCAGACACCGCGTTCATTGTGTAGATGCTCCAGACCCAGAGCTTGTTCGGCAGGAGTCTCGTAGATTTGATCACCTGATGATCGTCTTTGTCTTTCTTCTCTTCTTCGCTCTTTGAAGCCGACCAAGTTCCTCAAGACGGCACCTCTGAATCTATCGACAGCTTCCTCAAAGACGAAAAAGATGGCAGTCCAGAGTGATAGGCGGGCACCCATGCGGAAGCCTTCTTTGATGCCTCCCAGCATGATGTTGTAATTTTTTGACTTGTGATAGAGGTACCATCCTACTTGTGAAGTAGGCAGACGATGAGCATTCTCAGCGCGGAAACGGAGACCGGATAGTTGGCCGCCGTGAGTGAGACCTAGACCGAAGCCAGCAAAGGAGGCGAGTAGGGTGGTGAGCGGTAGACGGTAGTTGAAGGCTATGCTTAGACGGTCATTGGGTGGTGGGCGGGTTGACGCTGGTGTCACGGGCTCTTCGATGACGGTAGGAGTTGGAGTTGGGACGGCCGTGTTGAGGGCAGCCCCCTTTTCCGCCGACATGATTGCTGAGAGCATGTGGAATCGAGTGTGTGTGTTGTGTGCAAGAGGAAGAGGAAGCAGCTCTCGGAGGTGCATTCAAGACTCGCCTAAACTTGCCCAGCCTGTCCAAACGCGAGCTCTCGAACGCGCCTTCCCAATTGTTGCTCGCTCCTCCATTCCTTCCTGCTTTCACTCAAACACATTTAGACATATTGCCACTCGCTCAATCCTACTGGAAGGCTCTGCTTCTTACACTCCAAATCTCCTGCCACGATCCGCCCAAACTCTCAATGCCCGTCTACGATCCCACGCCTGATGTCTGGACCATCAAGTTCAAGAATGCCCGCACGACTGTCGTCCTCTACGTCTACCAACTTCAGTCCCTCCAAAGCATCAAAGTCGAACTCCTACACGCTCTCAAGACCGGAAACCCTTCTGGCCAACTAAACGGCGCAACACTACCCGACTCACCAAACGACATTGAATTCGCCAAACCTCACGATCTAACAAACCCTGGTGCTTCGGGCTGGCAAAGCATTGAGCTCGACACTCAAGCAGATGACTTCGATGCCGACTTGTTCGGAGGAGATCAAAAGAGTAAAGGAAAGGGAAAAGCAAAGGCAAATGGTTCAAGTTACAAGGACAGTCCATTAGGTGCTGGTTTGAAGGACAATGCCATCGTGGCTTTCAGGTTCAAGGGTCAAAAGACTGTCTCTAGACCTGTGGGTGACGATGTCGATGAAGGTCTGGGTCTAGATGATGATGACGCTGCCCCTGATGCCGATGGCTGGAATGTTGAGTTGCCTAGGTTTGAGGATGTCTATGGCTTGAACGACTTGGTGCCTGATGATCAGCTCCTCACACCAAAGGCTGACAAGTTCACTTGGGCTGCTTGAAAGTTTAATGGCTGGTTTTGAGTGCCAACTCCAGACTTTACCAAGTTCATCTTCGACAAAGCTTCCAAATTGTTAGACAACAAAGCCGCCCTGCCCTGGCCAACGCTATCTCGGTCTGGAAGGATGTCTGTTCCTGATGAGATATTTATTCGACACTGGTGATCGTTGCGTCAACAGAATATCGCTGTTATGGCCGTAGCTATGGCGTTTGCAAGACGAGGGACTAGGACCAAGACGCATTGTGAACAAACAGCTTCATCCAGACGCTCTTCACCATCAATGTTCGAGGACACTCTCCGAATCATCGCTACAATCACACGGGAAGATGTATACAAGCTAGAATGAATGGGAGCATATGACTAGCTAATGAGACATCGACTGATCAGAATCGCCCTTTCTGATATACGCTATATCGATCAACAATGCAAACTTCTGCAGAATTTCTGCTTTTCCTTCTTCGAAACTTTCTATAGCAATCCTACACCACTGTACATCATCCGAAGTGACATCGGAGATTAATATTGCTGCTGCCCTGAACTCGAACCGTGGATAACATACCCCCACCTTCGGAGATAACATGACGTATGCAAATTATATCAAACTCCTCCCAAGTCGTATCTCCGACTACCTCTGATTTGACTTGCAAACACTATAAAGGCATGAGTCAGACTATGTTTAAAAGCGCAAAGCAAAGAGCCACTATCATCTTAAACCACTTCACCAATCCATCAAGAACCTTCACCTCATCAACCCCCACCATGACAAGACTCACCATCAACTCCACCGTTCGCATGAACTCAGGCTACGAGATTCCTCTGCTTGGCTACGGAGTCTACCAAACCCCCATGGACATTGCCGAACAAGTCACCGCCCACGCAGTCCAAAGCGGTTACCGCCACGCCGACTCGGCAGCTGCATACCGCAACGAGGCACCCACAGCAGCCGGCCTGCTCAGCACCAAACTCGCTCGTTCTGAACTATTCTTTACCTCCAAAGTCCCTCCCAAAGCCATCAATTATGACGCTGCCAAAGCTGTTGTGGATGAATCTTTGAAGCTCACTGGATTGGAGTATATTGATCTCTACCTTTTACATGCACCATATGGAGGTAAAGAGAATAGATTAGGTGCTTGGAAAGCTTTGGTTGAAGCTGTGGAGGAAGGCAAAGTGAGAACTATCGGTGTGAGCAACTATGGAGTGCATCATCTTGAGGAACTTGAGGAGTGGATCAAGCAGACAGAGGAGAAGGAGGGGAAAGGGAAGGGTGGTGTGTTGAGTGTTAATCAGGTGGAATTGCATCCTTGGTTAGCTAGGGATGATATTGTGGAGTGGTGTCAACAGAGAGGTGTCGTTATGGAGGTAAGTCTTCCTTATTACTATGGGTCTGGATCTGCGGCTGATTCAAACAGGCATACTGTCCTCTGGTCCGCGCAACAAAGATCGATGATCCTCTTCTCACACCACTGGCAAAGAAGTACAATAAAACAACCTCCCAGATCTTGCTCCGCTGGGGTCTACAAAAGGTATTCATATCGGAGAGCTTCCGTGTCTCACTGTGATCTAGCTAACGAGACATTGACAGAACTTTGTTATCCTGCCAAAATCGGTTACACCTGCTCGTATCGAAGAGAACAGAGATATCTACGATTTCGAACTTGATGAAGAAGATATGCAGACTTTGAGGTTGGGAAAGTATGAGCCTTGTTCTTGGGACCCTACTGTGAGCAGAGATTAGACGAGGCTGGAATAGTCATCATGAGTTATTCCATCTCCACTCCTTGAATATGTCATGTATGAGTGTATGGTTCCAGGGAGAGCTGTCGGTTCATGGCGGTCCAGAGGGTTGACCTGTCTCGGAGGCAATCATTAATCTTAGCACCATCACCACCGTCTTACCGTGAAAAGCTCGATAGAGAAACCTTTCAGCAGTTGGGGAGACAAGACGTCCATGCTCGTTGAGGACATTGATGTGAGGCCGATGTACCTGTCGTCAATCATCAAGAGAACGTATTGTGATAGCTCACTTCAGGGTTCAGTTCTAATAGGACCATCTACGTCTTACAGGAATGTGGCTGCGGGTGGATACTCAAGTGCTTCAATAGTCGGGGTCAACATGAACCTTAGTGTGCGGGGTTCATTGACAAGTCGAGGGCGCAACGCTCGTTATGGATGCTTGGATGCAACAAGCATGCAAAGGGCTGTCAGCTTCTGTAGGGGATCGTGAAGGGTTTTTAGATCTGTATTACATTGGGTTGAGCGTGGTCCGAACAAAAGCCATTGGGCAGAAGTACAGCCAGTAGATTGATGAGGTGGTGCAGAAAGAATATTTGTACGGCGGTGAGTGTTGCAGCAAGAATCATCAAGACCTGTCAGCATTGCAAGGCAGGTAGACGCAGAGGTGTATGCGGATCTGAAGTATCGAGCCGTCACAGTGTCCGAAGAGATTGATTGGGCAGAGGGTAACAACACGCATTCCGAATATTTGGTATGACTTGGATGTGATGGTTGTCGACGCGCGCGGAAGCAGGAAATGGCTTGATTGACAGCCACAAGCGCGTTACAATGCGGAGAGAGTGCATGGAAGCTGCAGCCACGACATGTAAAGACTCGTGACGAGAAGGCAAGATGCACCGTCTGTTTAGGGCTTGAATCGTGATTAGTCGACGTTAACACTGGAGAGAAGACGGTGGACATGTCCAAGTTTACAAATCACCCAGGACGAGATGGAGGCACAGCTGACCGCCTCACAGCCCTTTTCAGTGGAGATGCCTGGCAGCAAGTGCAAATTAAAGTTTAAGATTCAAAGAGTGGTATGCAAAGCGTGTGAGGAACAAGCAAGCTGAAGAGTTGTTTTGCAGCAGGTGAGAAGAGTAACTGGTCGCGTGCAGCCGATCATGGGAATAGATTTGATGGCTAGGATAGGTCATCTGCACCCATAAACCAGGTCCAAAGCGTTGCGGTAAAGCAGGAACTCGTTCAGAAGATTGGCTTGGCTTGTTACGGAGCCGGCTGATGCATCCGGATCGATCATCGCCACCAGCGGCGCCATGACCCATCGGCCATCGCGTTGGCTCTATGCGAGTGCATGGCGTACCTGAAGTCCTGTTGCTACAAACCCGGACTTGCAATAGACGACTGTAGAAGATGCTGACTACCTCTTGAGTGGTGGCAATTGTAATATTCGACACTTCTGTCCACGCTCGTTCCTTCGCTTTTTGTCCAGTCTTTTATTTTTCCACCCTCGTCCCGCCCTTACGACGCTCTTCAGCCGAGGGCTTCACACCCCGGCCGCCATCACACCATGGATTCAGTACCACTGCATAATGCCACGACGACATTCAATATGAAACACCACCGCCACGGCCATTGGGTTGCCGAACACAAAGCCCAGCGCCTTCTCTCCATTGTACACTTTGCGTACCCTATCGTACTGCTCGTCTACTTCCTTACCACCTTTACCCTTCGCAGCATTCTGTCTGCTCCCACTCCCGACACTGATGAAAAGGCATCCGAACCACAACTAGGTCCCGGCGGCAAGCCTCTACCAAAGAAGAAGGCTCCCGTAGATGGCAAAAACACATTTCTCGACTTCAGCAGACCGCGCAAGCTGCTGTTCGAATGGTTGGCTCTAGCAGCCACCCTCACCCTCGCCGGTAATGCTGTCACTGTAGTAGTCCACGCTCTGTATGCCCGCAAGGAAGAGTGGTGGTGTGGACAAGCCACTGTCGTAAGTCAGATCTTTACAAACAGACATTATACACCGTACTAAGTATGCACAATCTATAGGTCTACATTGTCGGTGCATTCATGGTGTACACTCTGATACTCATCTCCATCTTCGATACACAACCCTCACCCACCTGGGTCCATGCCTCCGCATGGGCTCTCGCTGCCGCCATGGAAATCGTCCTGCTCGCTTCCTCCTTCGCTCTATATACCCATGCACACCACGAACCCAAGGCTGGTGACCCCGCAGGTGGTCACCTAGAAAGAGAAATGACTGAATGGGAGATTACTGGTGTCACTTTGGATCTGGTCCGCATCATCCTGCTTCTGGCTCTTGTGGCATTCTACATTCTGTTCGTCACCCTGCACGCAAAAAGTCAGAGAAAGCAAAATGCTAGCCAGGGATCCACAAACGAAACTACTGGACTTCTCGCTGAAGATCGTGCCGAAGCTGGTGCTGCAAATGGCTCTGCTAACGGATCTGCCAACGGGTCTGCCAACGGAGCTAGTGGATACGGTGCTACTCACCCCAACGGACAAAACAAACCGAAGAAGTCTGCAGATGCCCCAGCTGGGTGGGAAAAGCCAACAACGACACCTTCTAGAAGTTGGTGGGAATACATCAGAGGTTACTCTATATTCTTCCCTTATCTCTGGCCCTCCAAGGACCGTAAACTACAATTCGTTGTTGTTGTCTGCTTCCTCATCATGCTTGTTCAACGCGGTATCCAAGTCATGGTGCCTATCCAAGCTGGCAGAATCACCGATGAGCTCGCTGACGAGACTAAAACCGGCATGCCTTGGAAAGGCATTTGCCTCTATATCTTGTACCGTCTTCTCCAAGGAAACAATGGTCTACTTGGCGCTACTCGATCCATCATATGGCTACCCGTCAGTCAATACTCTTTCCGCGAGCTGTCTGTTGCCTCCTTCGAACACGTTCACAGTTTGAGCTTGGACTTCCATTTGGGAAAAAAGACTGGCGAAGTTCTTTCTGCCTTGGGCAAGGGCAACGCCATCAACAACTTCCTCGAATCAGTCACATTCCAAGTCATTCCCATGCTGGTAGATTTGTTCGTCGCTATTGGATATTTCATGATCGAGTTTGATGTCTACTACGCTCTGATCGTGGCCGTTGTCACCTTCTGGTACATCTACTTGACCATCCGCATGGCTCAGTGGCGCGCGGAGATTCGCAGACAAATGGTCAATTCGGACAGAGAGGTCGACGCCGTCAAGAACGATTCTATGGTCTCGTACGAGACTGTCAAGTACTTCAATGCCGAAGCCTACGAATTCAACAGATACCGCGAGGCAGTTGAAAAGTACCAAAAGGCAGAGTACTCGGTTGTCATCTCGCTCAACTTCATGAACGTCACACAAAACATGGTCTTCATGATTGGGTTGATGATCGCTTGTTTCGTTGCTGCTTTCCAAGTTACTACTGGTCAACGCAGTGTCGGTAAATTTGTTATTCTGTTGACCTACATGGCTCAGTTGCAAGGACCTCTGAACTTCTTCGGCACGTTCTATCGCATGATCCAAAGTGCTATGATCAACTCTGAGCGTATGCTGGAGTTGTTCAAAGAAGAGCCAACTGTCGTTGATGCTCCGGGCGTCACAACTCTGCACAGCTGTGAAGGTGATATTCGCTTCAATGATGTTCACTTCGCTTATGATGCTCGCAAGCCTGCTTTGAAGGGACTCGACTTCCGCTGCAAACCTGGTACTACAACTGCTCTGGTTGGCGAATCTGGTGGCGGCAAGTCAACCGTCTTCCGTCTCCTCTTCCGCTTTTACAACTCTGAGTC
>SWBH01000317.1:0-13617 GCA_024195465.1 Aureobasidium sp. EXF-8845 | reverse complement strand
GCCGCGGGAGTCGGGTCCGCGGTGTTTGATCTGGTCAAGAGAAGCATCAAGCTCGACGGCGAGCTTTGTGTGATCTTTATCGCCGTTTGTTTGAACGCCATTGATAGGCTTCTTGAGGTTGGCAAGATCGGGAAGCTTGTGATGGGAATGCTGCAGGGCAATAATGCATGAAATGCCACACATGATGGACTAAAGAATGTGTCGTAAGTGCAGCTACAACAACTGACCAGGATGCGATTGCAGTAGGCGCAGATAAGAAGAAAAGGACCAGGATGAGGTTGGAGTAGGACTGCTGGGCAGGGCAGAGGAAGTAGAAACGGGAAAACAGGGACAGGGACAGGAACAGGAAAGATGGAAGCTATCAAGTGATGCAACAACTCAAGTTGGAAAGCGTGACGTTTTGGTCAAAGCTAACGTTATCGCGATTGCCTAACTTTGGAAAGCCGATGAGGGACATGTTTCAGCAGCGGCCTGCTATCGCAAGATTTCTGACCAGTCGTGTGGAGAAGGAGAGTTTGTTGGGTTCTGCAAGGAACGTGGCACTGGTGAGAGCGGTCAACTCTAACTTGCAGCAAGATTTAGGAACATGTGAAGATTGGTTTCCATGCAAGAAGGAAGACGGTGTACAAGATGCAAGATGCAGGATGCACGATGGAGGGGTCTGGAAGATTCCGTGCTTGCTTGCCAATCCGGGACAGTGATGCGGACGGGATTTCGTCATGCCGAGGGCGCGTAAGAATGCGAGTTGCGGCTCAAAACGAAGGCGGCGACGTGATGAAGCTGGTCCTGCCTCTTTGACCACTCTTTCCTATCAAACAACACATTCATCACACACACAGCACAATGGCGTTCCTCATGCGCCGGCCGTTCGCGGTAACAGCTGCTCTCAAGCAGACACCCATCACATCGAGCGCCTTCCGCGCCTTCCACCAAGGACCGATCAAGAAGGCACCTGCACCTTCCAACTTGACCACAAAGTTTGCCTCATCACGAGCAACTTTCCGCAACGCCTTCCAGTCATCGTTCCGTCGTGGATACCAACAACCTGCCGCATTCCCCAACCCAACCGCCTCTGGAAACCTCACTCAGCGTCTTCTCTATGGAGGTGCCATCTTCGGTGGTACTCTTCTCGCCATCAAGTGAGCCTCACCATCATATATACGAACAACCAAGAGCAACGCTGACTTGTACTCCAGCCTCGTCTTCAACCGCGAAACCAGAGAAGATGGCGGTATGCCTCCTTTCGAACGCTCCTACTTGAACGACACTTTCCTCCACACTGGTCTCGGTATTGGAATCATCGGTATTGCTGCTCGCGCCCTTCACGCAAACGGATGGAGTTACCGTCTCATGGCTGCCAACCCCTGGTTGATTCTCGGTATCGGTCTTGTTGGTTCTATCGGTACCATGATGGGTACTCGCATGTGTCCTCCTGAAAAGTGAGTCTTCTTGCTTCTACGCTCTTTTACGTTCCTCACTAACACACTCGTACAGCTACGTCGCCAAGTACGCCCTCTGGACCGCTTTCAACTTGACCCAAGCCGCTCTTCTGTCTCCCCTCATGTTCTACAACCCCGCCATCCTCGCTCGTGCCGGTCTCTACACTGTTGGTCTGATGGGCAGCATTGCCTTTGTTGGTGCTACCGCAAAGACAGACAAGTACCTCTACATTGGTGGCCCTCTTCTTGCTGGTGTCGCTGTTGTCGCTCTCTCCGGTCTTGCTCCTTTGGTCCTCCCCGCCACCGCCACCCGCGCTCTCATGTTCACTGAGAACCTCTGGCTCTACGGTGGTCTTGTCGTCTTCGGTGGCTTCACCCTCTACGACGTCCAGAAGGTCCTCCACCACGCTCGTCTCGCTGAGCGCGGTCTGATCAAGCGTGATCCCGTCAACGAGGCTATCAGCCTTGAGCTTGACTTCATCAACATCTTTGTTCGTATGGTCCAGATTCTGGCCATGCAGCAGAACAGAAGAAAGTAAACTTTCTCAATTACTGAGCATTGTGCTTCTTTTTTTCTTCCATTGTAACAATTGCATCGCGCATATCCGTCCTTTTCTGTATTCTAGCCTCCCTGCTCTTTAACTGGTCTCGACCAGCTATACCAGATGATACACATGTCACATCAAGTATGTTCAATATTTCTAATCTTCACTCAATTTCATCGTACTGTCATTTCACCGCAACTTTTTGTGCCGCTCGATCTCATTGTTTAAGAAGGAAAGTTCAGTCAACAAAAAAATTACCACAACAGAACCTCGTACTAAGAACTGTCACAGCAAGATCGATCGGTTGTGCAACACTTTCAGATACTGATGATTGCATCCAGTCTGCACAAATCTTCTGCGCGAGCTACAATGGTCTTCCATAAACCTCGGTATATCGACCCTTGGTTCCAGCCATGCTTCGGTACAGCAAACAGTTCAAGACCAGAATATTCCATGTCAGTGCTCTGGTTCCCCTTTCCCCGCATTGTATCAATGCAACACGGGTCAGTGTGGCCGAGATTTCGATATGGAACATGACCATGTGGAGGAAGTCCGGGGTGGTAAACGTGGGGTTTCCAATTACCGTACCTTTGTGGCGGTTTGGAGGGGACATTACTTGCCATAGTCACGGGCCCTGGTGATATAAAAGGAGTCGGACCTGCACATCAGGATCGTCAAGAAAGTTGATTCTCTGAACTTCTTAAGCAGCCATGATTTCTCCGCTCTTAACCCTCGCTGCTGTGAGCACTTTGCTTGGCCATTCTGTTGCCCTTCCACCTCCTGGTCCTCCTGGTCCTCCCGGCCCCCCTAGTCCTCCTAGCTCACCTGCTTCTGGACCTCCTGGACCTAAAGGGCCCGGCTCAAACTACATTGATTGGCGGCGGTTCTCAGCAAACGGCGTGAATCTAGGTGGTTGGCTGGTTCAAGAATCATTCATCGATACAACATGGTGGGATGCCAATTCCGGTGGTGCTACAGATGAATGGGGCCTCTGCGCTCATTTGGGGTCTCGTTGTGGTCCTGTGCTTGAAAAGAGATATGCCACTTGGATCACCAGCGCCGACATTGACAAATTGGCTACTGCAAACATCAATGTTTTGCGTATCCCTACGACTTATGCTGCTTGGACAAAACTTCCAGGCAGCCAGCTTTACTCTGGCAACCAGCAAAAGTACCTCAGAGATATTGCTCTATATGCTATCAAGAAGTACAACATGCACATCATCATCGACATTCACTCTCTACCCGGCGGTGTCAATGGTCAAGGCATCGGTGAAGCAGATGGTCATTACGGCTGGTTCTACAATCAAACCGCTCTGACCTACTCCTACAAAGCTGTTGACTCAGTCATATCATTCATCCAATCCTCAGGCTTCCCCTCTCATTTCACTATCGCCCCCATCAACGAACCCGTCGACAATACCGATTTCTCTGCCTTTGGCTCTCCCTACGCCCTCTCAGACTCTGCAGCCGACTACCTCACAAACTTCACCAAAGGCGTACTCTCACGAGTCGGAAAAGTCAATGCCAAAATCCCAGTCATGCTTCAAGATGGTTTCAAAGGCGCTCACTACTTTGCCCCTTCGTTCCCTGCAACCACAAACCTCGTCTTCGACATTCACAGTTATTACTTTGCTGGTCGCAATGCTTATGCCTCGAATGTAACTTCTTACATCTGCACTGATGCCACTGCTGCAGCTTCTGATACAAAGTTCCCCATTTTCATTGGAGAGTGGGCTATCGAGGCACAGTATAATAATACTTTTGCTCAGAGGCAGGGGTTACTTGCTGCTGGGTTATTTGCATTCAGCAGAAAGACTTCTGGAAGTGCTTATTGGACTGCTAAAGTTGCGGCACCTAGTACTGATGTCAATGGACAAGGTGATAGAAGTGATTATTGGAGTTATGAAAACTTTATCGATCTTGGATATTTCAAGGATGTAAAGGTGGAGGCTGGATATTGTAAGTAGAAGTATT
Source organism: Aureobasidium sp. EXF-8845 (assembly GCA_024195465.1). Lineage (NCBI taxonomy): Eukaryota > Fungi > Ascomycota > Dothideomycetes > Dothideales > Saccotheciaceae > Aureobasidium > Aureobasidium sp. EXF-8845. The sequence continues at coordinate 9,656 of SWBH01000317.1, read as the reverse complement.
TGAATATATTCCTTACCAATCCTACCCACACAAGGCAGTCCTGGTATAATTCAACCCATGACCAAACTCAAACAACGGATCTACAGTATCAAACGGTACATCAGCAACCTGTGCCTCCACAGCCTCCATACTCCTCGGCATCTCAAACGGCAGTTTCCCCTCTGGCTTCCATCCATCTTTATTAAACACCACATCCAAAAACGCATCAACACTAGCTCCGTAATGTCCAAATAGTGCTGCAGCCTCTTCCGCAACCTCTGGAATCACCGCAGGGCGATCGAGAAGGATATCAACGATCGTAGGACAAGCATTGAATAAAGCAGAATGAGCGGCTTTTTGTGTAGAGTTGAAATCCAAACGTCCTTCATGGTAGCGTTGGCGGAATGGTGAGCCCCTAGCTCCATAAGGTGTACTCAGACGCAAGAAACAGAAATCTGCTTTTTCTGGCGAATCCACGACGGTGAGGTTGCGTGCGGAAAGGTATGTTGTGTTGAAACCTTGACCGTAGAATTTAACGCCGTCGGTGGGTCGTAAGGGTAGTATATCTTGTTTGTTGGTAAGCAATGTGTAAGCACGTCTCTGTGTCTCATTGCCGACACGAGCAAAATAAGCATTTCCGACTACTTTATCCGCGGCCTCTGGATCTACGAATCGATTGTCGAATAATCCCATCAAGAATTTTTCCTCGAGGAGTTTGCGGACTGAGATGTCTAGACGAGATTCAGGAATTTGACCTGAAGTCACCATTACGACGAGGAGTTCTGTCTTGATCTCGCCACCGAATTGATCGACTCCTGCTTCCAAGACGAGTTTTGCTCGTTCTAGTTCAGTGGTGTTTTCGACTCCCCAGGCGCGTGCTGGTTCGATGACACCGAGGATTGCTTGATCGGTGATTAAGCCCCAGTCACTGACTACAATTCCGTCAAACCCGAGTTCTTCTCTGAGTAAGCCAGTGATGACGGGTTTATTGAATCCAAATGCAACTTCTGGATATTTTGTTCCAATGGGTCTGGCGTATGAAGGCATGATTTGACGTCCTCCTGCTGCAATGGCTGCTTTGAAGGGAATCAAGTGATAATCCAGAAAGTCTCCAAAGTAAGTATTGTCCTTGCCAGTAGCGAAATGAGAATCATTGCCGTTCCTCGCAGGCCCAGCACCAGGGAAATGTTTTGTAACTGTAGTCACTGATTTTGCACCAAACTCCACGCCTTGGAATCCTTTGATCAATGCAACAACCATTGAAGCAGTGAGATTTGCATCTTCGCCAAAGGTTTGTCCACTTCTAGCCATTCGGGGTTCAGTGACCACATCGATTTGAGGTTGTAGTGCTGAGCGTATACCAACAGCTAGGTATTCTTCTCTGATAATCGTAGCGTAGAGTTCTGCCAACTTTGGATCTCTCAAAGCAGCAATTCCTAAACTCTCCGGAAACTTTGAGAACTGGCCACTTGCAATGGATGAACCCACAGTATCCGCAAACGCATGTCGAGGATCGCTAGCAATAGTGACAGGAATCTTGAGTCTTGTCGTCAATGCCAGTTCTTGAATAGCATTATGCCACTCAGCCATCTGCCTTGCTGATCTCGCATTGTTGACATTGAAATGCGAGAGGAGTTTTTCAGTGATCAGAGGTGCGGTGGTGAGGTTTCGGGTGCCGTCGAGGACAAAGGTTGTATTGTCGATTGTACCGTTTATGCCGGCGGGGATTTGTTTGATGAAGAGTTGACCTGCTTTTTCTTCGAGGGTCATGCGGGAGAGGAGGTCATCCAGGCGATCTTGGATACAGAGCTGAGGATTGAGGTAGGGAAGGATTGTCGAGTTTGAGGTGGATGGGACGGTGTTACATGATGAGCAAGGGACTGCCGAAGTGAAAGGAGAGAGAAAGAGAAAGGATACGAGCAAATTGCTCCATGAAGAAGATGGTTTATACATCTTGATAGTTCTGATGTATGAAAAGACATATCTTGTAGCAGAGAGAATCGCCTACTTATACTTGTCTCACATTCTTAGTATCACTGCCGTAGCATATGCCGCGCTCTTCCTGACTTTCCACGGTCATAGCCAGGTGCCAGGACGGCCAAGATACTCACCTTGCAAGAGATTTTGTTCTTCCAGCCATCTTCTCCACATAGTATACATGATTTCCCCGATATTCCCCACAGACAGAAGGGAATTCGGTCCGTATACCGTGGCTTAGCAGACCGAGCACTGTACGACTACGCACGCCAATGCTAATACACGAGGGGCGCTTAGCTTGGCGGTGGGGACCTGTATACCGCGACACTTGGCGACGAAGCGATCCGTCGGCATAGGCATCCGTTGTTTCCCCGAGGAAGTTGAGAGGTTGGAGGTGAATGAGATTGTACGAAACCTTGGACGGGAAGCTGTCTTGTCTGCGGACTGTGTTGCACACAAAAATCTGCGTCGCAAGGTGGATTGCGATTTGGCAACAGCGCAAGAACAGCAGGAAGTCGCGGTCGCGAGATTGTACAGTGTTTCGCCGACGTTTAGACGCTGCACGCTGGGCTGAATTATGCAGAAGTTATGTAGCGCTAGCCATCCTAGCATATAAAAACAGACACCCACATCCCACGTGTCGACTAAGCATCCCTTCCGCTTTTATGGAAATTTCTTTTCTTCTCCACTTCATCGGCCTCTGTATTACTGTCTTCGGCTTCAATGTCCCACAAGAATGGATCATAGGCCTACGGGAGGGCCATACTATTGAAGAACACCTTGCCGTAGTCGAAAGATCCATTGACATAGAGCAATACATACCAGAAATCAACGGATACGCCATCTTCCCTACTGAAGACGACGAAGCAACACTATCCGCGATCCGCCGAGATCCAAAGGTCGGGTTTTCAGTACAAAAGCCTCGGGAGTTCTTCACCCAAGACGGTCACTTTGGACTCGAAGGCGACGACCTCAGCGAATACGAAGATGAACGGTTGTGGTTAACTCTACAAGACCAAGATTCAGAAGTTATAGTCACCGATGACAACGCCACGTAAGTCTACTATAGTTGGAAATGAGAATTTCAATTGAACATCAGCAGTAAAATCCCATTGACGTGGAGAATTTTCTTCACGGACAAGGCTGCAAAAGAAGAGCATATTTTGACTGTTGGGAAGACTTTGCATATAACATACGTTTTGACACGTTCTTACTGGGTTGTGTTTGATGACCAGATTCAGGAGAGACGATACTTGTCTCTAATCAAGAGTGATTCTGGTGTCACTGCAGTATATCCAGAACACACGAGACAAGGTATATTCTACGACGAGGTCGAGGGAAGTATTGTAAAGCCATATGCCATGGATGATATTGTTGTTCACGAGGGGATATGAGAAGGTATTCGCATATCAGAATTGCGATCCTCGATATCTCACTGGAGAGATTGAAAGGCCCGACCTAAGTGATAAGAAAGAACCATAAATCATGACGGTGGGTATATAACTAATCCTTAAGCTATCGTGATAGCGCTTTCCATAACACAAGCTAGTGCGATACATCTGGCCTTCATTATCAAGAATGAGTCCATTTTATCTCGTCTTCCATCTCCGTTCCCAACCTCGATAACCCGCATAGCAGCTCCCGCCAGCGCTACAAGATGTTGCATTAGTATGCTATCAGCATCAGATTTGACATCGTTTATCCAAACCACCACTTCTCGAACTTGAGCTTCGGCATCTGACGCTGTCAAAAGTAGTGGCTCGGGTTCTTTAATAGGAGTACAAGCGGCAGCGAATGCGAGAGCTGTCGAGATTTCGATACGGAGGTTGGCGAAAGAGGCTGTGTCGCGAGTAGCGCCCAAAGAGAGGAGTTGAGCACGTAGCTCATGGTGGGCGGAGGGGAGGACTTTCCAAGCACTGTATAGCCAGTGTGCTATCTCTTCGGACCTATCGACTGGCAGACTTGCATCTTGATGCATAACAATGGTCTTCTCGTCCGACTGGGGAGGAAGGGAAGCAGGAGTCGCAGCGATCAGGGGCGATGAGATTTCCTCTGACTTCCCAGTCCGTGGGCTTGCATCGTGCTGCGAATCGATGAAAACGTAGTCGAGCTCCGTGGTGAGAGCGCGGGATTCACGAATCGGAGATCCAATCAGGGGCGTACCGCAGATGCCAATTTTCTTTGCCCGAGGTTGATCAGGCAGGGGCTCAACGCTGGCTGGGCGCTTTTCATTGACTCTTTGCGCGGCTTCCCACTGTGGTGACTTATAGTCGAGGATTCTGCGCATGTGAACCCAAAATGGAGACTCTGGTACGCCTTCGCTATCCGTATCTTTTGACACGGGGTTAACAACGATATCGCTACGAGGTATTTGAACATCCACCGGGGGCGGGGTAACATGGGAGGTATAGGGAGGCGGGAGACTAGGATCTTGTTGTGGTACTTCACAGAGTTCTTCGTTCTCAGGGGCGAGATCCAGGCCTTGATGTTGCCAGAGATTGACACCAGCTCCACGTCCGTCATACATACTATCCAGCAGCAGTGGCGGAATCTGAAGCTGATTGATCTTCGCGAAAATCTTCCGCAGCTCGACTTGCGCGAAGGTGTCGAACCTGCAATATACATCGAATGCCCGGACTTCCGATAGTGACTTAAGATTGGATACCAAAACTCGTGGTGTGCCTTTCAGAGGCTTCTGTCGTTGTGTTTGTGGCATGATAACATCACAGGGCTCGGCCACATTGACAGGGATATGGAATAGATTACAGTACGCGAACCCAGCATTGTTCAAATCTGCTCTTCCAGGTACCTGGACAGGGGCAAACGTCGTATCCAATCTCGAGGTGTCGAAGGTATTGGGGATGATCATAAACATATCCCGAGCGTGCTTCGAGCCGCGGGAGAATATTGGGAGGTGAAGAGCCATCAATAACTCCTTACTGTCAGCGCGCCAGCCAATGCTGATGGTGAGCTTCACAGTGGAATTTCTTGGAGAGAGCTCGCCCAGGCATTTCGGACCCTCCTCATTATCTGTCCAGGAGACGAAGCATTGTTTTTCGACAGCCCAGGTCCATGACGGATCGGGGGAAAGAAGACCATATGCTTCCATGGAGGGCAGTGACACGATGTGATTGTCTGGATGCAGAGATGTGGAAAACAATTGGCGATATCTAGTGAGATGATACGATTTCGATGATTAGACCCTATGCAATTGAAAGTCTGAGGTCCTGCAGTTCGATGGCTGGCGTTTCTCCAAGCGCGTACTGATTTGGGTACAGCACTGCCATAGACACTGACTCCACGGGACGCACACAGGAGAGACGATTTTATCGAATCATTCAGAAATTATTCGAGAAAAAATAATCAATCATGAGTATTAAGAATCAGAGTGATAACTGCAAGAAGATGTCGCGGTAGGAGATAGTACGTGCATTGACCAACTCAATTCCTTGGCGCGACACGCGACGGCTGCCTACAACGACTCCACATCAACAACTTCTCACCCCTCGACCATCTTCCTTCATCATCATCAACCTTCGCCAGAGCCACCTCCATCTCAAAAGATCAACCTACCTGTGCCCCCTCAAGTGCTCGTTTTCGTGCCCACAATCTGTTCCTCTAACTGTCGTCGCGTGCTTTTACCACGCGCCCAGCAAGAGAATAATTGTCCGTGTACCTCTCCGAGCCTGACGCGTGCCAGACGGTTGTATCTTGCGAGACGTGTGCTCTACTTCTTCTCTTCTTTGTTTTGATAACTTCCTTTTTCTTCCTTTCAAAAGCCAGGGCTGCTTTCTCGCAAACAAAAAGCCCGGGTGGGTGGGCAACTCATCTCTGCGATTTCACCATCCTGAGTAAGAGGGCAATCAAGTATTTCATTCATTCTGCTTCTGCAAATTCACTGACACTGCTGCAGATCCTGTACTTGCGACCAAAGTTGCGATCAAGGCAAACTCGAGAGCTGATGGCGCTGAATTGGTGTTATCGGAGCTGGGGGTGACTTGGCGCGAGCTGCGAGGTACAGGATGGGAGTGGCAGTGTTTTGATAGTCAGGAATGGAATTGTCTTTCCATGACCACATTCAGTCTTTCCAGTAGCATCTTGTCTTTTCAACGTGTTGTGCATCGTCTGAGAGTCGTGTTGTTTCCCCCTCTTTGAAGAAAATGTGTCTGTGTCTGTGTCTGTGAAGCTCAAGCTGATAGGACTACTTAAAGTCAGTCATGTCACTGTATCACTTGAACGTCAAGAACTTGTCAAATCTGTTGTGTCGTTGAACTCGGAACAATCCAATCATTTGTATCTCTGTTTTGTGCAAATTTTTGGTTTGGTATGAACGTGAATGAAACATCTTTCCTCCTCTCCTCTATCCATCTCTTTCATCTGCTTTTTCCTGTTGCTCCCTGACCCTGACGGGATATTTCTAATCCTTATCAAGTCTAACAGCAGCATTGCTCTCGATGAAATTCAAATCGACCTTGTGACCCAAAAGATCACGGATATTCGACACCTCATACTTGATCATCGTCGGCCTCTCCAAACTCAATCCAAACCCATAAACCCTAAGATCCTTGGGCAAACCCATAGCCTCCAACATCTCAGGTCTAAACATTCCCGAATTTCCAATCTCAACCCATTTGCCAAGTCCTGCATGATAACCGAATACTTCCATGGAAGGTTCAGTGTATGGGTTATATGCTGGTTTGAAGCGGAGGTTTGAGATGCCTAGTTTGGCGAAGAAGCCTTCGAGGAAGGCCATTAGGCCGCCGAGGGTGAGGTCGTAGTCGGCGATTACGCCTTCGACTTGGTGGAATTCTGCTAGGTGGGTTGCGTCGACGGTTTCGTTGCGGAAAACGCGGTCGATGGAGAAGTAGCGGCATGGACGGGGGTTGGCTGCGAGACGATGCAGAACATATGTGGAAACAGCAGTGGTGTGTGTTCTCAACACCAATTTGGTAGTCTCTGCATCATTGTAAGGGTAGCGATATCCGATGGATCCGAACGCACCGTCTTGGTGTACTTTGCGGACGTTGTCGTAGTATTTTTGGTAGTCGAGTTTTGGGGCAGAGGAAGAAGCGAGACGGGGATCGTAGAGTTTTGCGTCCTTTTCCATGGATTCCATTGCGGCGTCTGCGATGGGATCGGCACGGGGGAAGTCGGCAGATACGGGGTCCGAGACGTAGAAGGTGTCTTGGAGATCACGGGCGGGATGTTGCTGGGGAACGAAGAGTGCGTCAAAGTTCCAGAATCCAGTATCAACGAATCTGTGTAAGAGTCATAGTCAGCGACTGAATTTCAGAAGTAGAGAGTACATGGATCAAAACTCACCTGCCAGTAGGCATCTCAATGAAACCCTGGTGGAAGAAGATCTTGCGGAACTCTTCACGGACCTTCATCAGCGGATGCAAAGCACCAGCATGTTGCTGACTACCCATGGCAGCAAAGTTATAAGGCTTGAAGTTTGCAGTCTTCCACTCTCCCGACTCTAGCATTTCAGGTGTGAGATCGGTATGTTCGACAGGCATTTCCTTTGCATACTTGTCACCCTTGGTAACAACGTAGCTGATGACTTTTGTGACGGTGACCAACTTGCGCTTCTTGAGGTCCGCGAGGAGTTTGTTGTCTGACAGAGATTTGGTGTCTTGGATGGCAGTGAGGGTTTCGCGTGTCGTGTCTTTGGGAGAGTCGACCAGCGATACGAGGACATCGCCGTCCTTTTTGATCCACTTGAGCTTGAATGCATTGCCCTGTCCAACCTTGGCTGAATCTGCTCCAACTACATTCTGTTTGACTCTTCATCAGCGACATCCTCAAATAATCATCAGATTGTCGTTTGAGCATTACCTGAAGCTCCTTCAAAGGCATCTGCCCTCTTCTCTTGACAGCATCCCAAACCTTGAACTCGTGACTACCCTCATTGGCAATCACTTCACCCTCCTTTGTAAGAACAACCTGTTCCTGATCATTGGTTTCGTAGGTGATCATGTTTCTAGAGGCCAATCTGTCCAGAGCTGCCTTGATTTCGGCTTGTGCAACATCGGCGAGGTCGGTCTCAGTCGCAACGGTTTGCTTGGTCGAAAGAAGGTCCAGTACTTCTTGAGTGAGATCACGCCCGGAGGCTTGACCGTATACCGGTACGGGTCCACGTTGTCCGGCCATGTCGTGATGTGTGATGGTGGTTTGTTGAACGATGCGCAAACAATTGACGCTGGTGACTCCGACTTTCGAATCTCGTCGCTGATTCATTGACTCGTGGCGGGGGTTCATCAGCTTTGATATGAGTCATTTGCTTGGCCTCGCTTTATTCTCCTTTTCTCTTTTCTCTCTTCTTTCATCAATCAATCTCTCGTGAGGATCTTTCATTCTTCTTCATACTGGTCTAAGCTGAACTCTCTTTTCCATGTTCCACCAATGCTCTGTAGCAACCATTTATACTCAAACACCTTGACCACGCTATGCAGAAAAATATCCCACCGGAATGCAACATGTAGAATATTTTCCTCAAATCTTCCTTCTCAATTGGAACACCTTGTTGGTAGTTGCTGCCGGCAGCCCTTCCGAAAATCTATCGCGTGCTGCAAATCTCGTTAGCATGTCTCCACCCCAATCAATCACATCGTTCTTACCTTCTTCCGTTTCAAAGCCAATAGTAATGTCATCATGCTCCCCTGCATATTCCAATCCCTCAAGATTGATATATTTCCGACGAATTCCCTTGCCCCAAACTTGCGAATCTGATTGTGGCTCATCGTCACCACCTTCATTTTCCTTTTCTTTCTTTGGCAGACTAAATTTGGCATCCACGAATTTGACACAGTATTTGGCCTGTTTGTCTCCCTTGGCTTTTTCGAATGTGTCTGCCGCCTTGATTTGGAAGACCATAGCATCTGCGTGACTGAAGTCTTCGAAAAAGGCTGCGATCTTGGTCACATTGCCTAGTGTCAAGATTTGGATGCGCACTTTGGTCGCTTCCCATTTCTTGTAGATAGGTACGACCATTCTTCTTCTTGAGATAGCGAACAATGTAGCCATACCATCAAACTTGACTGTGTATCTTGTGAGTGCTCTCTGGAACGTGTGTAGCTCTTCTACCGAAGGGAATGTCAAGTTGCGAGTTGTAGGTGTTGTTGATGCTGTTTGTACGAGCCTCTTCATTCCCTCGCGTCCATGTTGAGCTTTGCTGATGTCGAGTGAGACCGTCATGTCTTCTTGTGGTGCTCGCAAGAGTGATATACTTGGTGTGCTAGAGGCTGGTAGACGCAATAAGAGTTCGCCAGGACCTGTCGACCTGATTAGAAACTGTCGTCATTAGCATGGGATCACACTTACCAAGATTGAGTCGATCAGTCACAGCGCCACTGTCATGCACTGCAATCAATCGGAAGTGTTCCGACAGTGTCATATCTCCTTGATCTTGTCCTACAGCTGCATTGGCATCTGTCACAATTCGCACCTCTTCCCAAGCAAGTCCTTGGAATGCACCTGCAATTGTATCTTGACCAATCGAAGCCTCGGCTACCATATTTCTGAGCCCGACTCTGGCGACAACTTGCTCGTCCTGATCGGTAGAGATACCTTGCAGCGTCTCGTAAAAATCCTGTCTTTCACGACCACTCTTGAACATCAACGTAGTTCGACACTGTCGCTTAGAGTCTTGTGTGTGTATATGCATGATCGGAGGCTCATTTCCTGTTGACATCTCGTAC